>JACXWH010005946.1:0-18094 GCA_018093805.1 Macrocybe sp. IBSDJ1 | reverse complement strand
ACGGATTCTGATGAGTGGTCAGATATTTTCTCGAATGAAGGTGGTGGCGCAAGGGGCTCTGGGGGTAACGACGCCTCCACTCTGCTAGGCCGAGCCTTGTTAAATTAATAATAAAAAATCAGTTTCGAGGCAAGAAAAATATTTGTTTACTCACGAAGGGCCATAAACATGGGTCTGAATCACATGGAATTCTCTCGAAAGACTCCAGAGCCGTGTTAAATCCTTCCCTAGACTATCCGCAGTATCAGAGATTTGATTAGTCTCTCGACGCCGACTAATGTCACCATTGTCTCCGCATCAAATGAAGTAAGATCAAGAGCATATATATAATCCGTCGATAATTCTTCCAGGGGATACCTCGGGTCTTGTCCTGCAGAGACTGAGGTGAGTATCAGGCGAGGACGACCAGTAGTATATCGATGTATAAGCAGCGAGCGGCGGCCGAGAGGATCCCTCGCGAAGAAAAGGCGCCGTAAAATAGGCTGCGACACGTCAGCTCCCCTGCCACATCAACAGCGACATCGCCACTTACATGGTAGTAAACGAACGCATATCTACGAGGTTTGAGCGGAAAGCGGAAGAATGTAGACGACTGAGGCAACTCACGGTCCTTCGATACCAGCAAAGAAGTCCCTTATCTGCTCCGCCTTCTGTAGAGATCTCAGCTTTTCGAACAACTTAAGGCCGTCGTTCTGGTGAACAGTGACCTGACAAAATCAAAAGAAAAACCGGCTTTAACTTTGTCCGCTCCCACTATTTTGTAAAGTGAGTTGTTTGAACTAACGTCAAGACCATCAAACACCTTACCCAAGGATCGCGAGTCAGACTGGATATATAACAGAAGAGATTTTCACGTACCTCTCCGTTCCAGCAGAATACGTTGCCGTCATAGATATGTGGTTGGGTTATCGGCGAATCTCCTCTTAGCCTCAACTCTGAGGCGAAAAAGTCTAGTATGATAGGATCTCTGTGTGCATCATCGCTGTTTTGCCGAAGATCGAGCAAAATTCGATGAGTGCTCTGGGCATCAGGTCCTGCAAAGTTTTGATATCTGTTGTCATTGGGGCAATGTAATTTTGACGATTCAGCATCCATACCTCGATCCGCGTTGACGCTGCGCAGTTTTTGAGACAACATTTCGAAGTCGATCTGACCATCTGCACTGACATGGTGAACGGAGACGAAGATGCCACACATGAGTTGACCAAACAGATCGATCCCCCTCTATTTCAGGGAACATCAAGCGACTACATACAGATGTTATTATATTCTTTTGCCCAGAAATACAAGAAAAACTTCATTCTTTGCAGATGCTTTGTAACGGAGCGTGAAGCGGCTAGTAAGGATGTCTATAGAACAATACTCTCTTCCCTCAAAAATGCCGTTCGCCGTAGTCTTCTGTCTATGAATAAATTTACGTGTTATAGGTAGACGCGGAGACAGAGCCACCACGGCCAGTCCAGTTGACATCTAAAGACAAAGGGTAAATGGGTAGAATAATGCCAGTTAAAAGGTTCACATACGAATATCCTCGCCGGGCTTGAATTTGGCGTTCTCTTTGCCAGGCATGACGCGGAACGTGTGAGCGCCGAAGTAGTCACGCTACGTTCGAGAGTTTCTTGTTAGTAAAAATTATTGGATATATGGGCGAATATAAGACATGCCTGAGCCTGAATGAGGTTGGCAGGGACAACCTCACTACGATACCCATCGAAGAAGGCCAAAGCAGTGCTGAAGGCGGGGGTGGGAATACCCCAGAGGACGGCCTGGGCAATCACACGCCTCCAGCCTGGTTGCGCCTTGTGTACAGCTGACAATTGGTAGTCAGACTTCTATTCGTTTATACACAAGGGCAGGAAAGTACCTTTGTTGAAAAAGTCGTCAAACAAGAGCGACTCGAGCTTCGGGTTCTTCTGGTATGCGGCTGTGATGTCACCGAGAAAGACGCTCTAACCATATGTGAGTCAGACCGCGTGGCTGAACAACCATTTAGCACTGACCTTGATAATGCAACCACCACGCCACATGCGGGCAATGCCGGCGTAATTCAAGTTCCAGCCAATCTAGGAAACATCATTTAGATAATAAAAGGGAATCCATACATAACACAGATACCTCTTTGGCGGTTTCCCTCATCAACATGAACCCCTGGGTGTAGGAGATGATTTTGGAGGCATACAGAGCCTGTTCGAGATCGTTGATAAAGAGCTCTTTGTCGCCGCGGAAGGGCTCCTTCTGAGGACCGGCAATGACTTTGCTGGCCCTGACACGCTCCTCCTTGATGGCGGACAGGCAACGGGCAAAGACAGCCTCCCCAATGAGGGTGACTGATTATCGAGCTGATGAGTTTGCATCTAGGTGACGTCATTGGAATGCTCACCTGCAGTGCCAGCCTCAAGGGCAGCAATGGCGGTCCATTTGCCGGTGCCCTTCTGCCCCGCCTTATCGAGAATCTTGTTGACGACAGGCTCGCCGTCATCGTCTTTGAACTTGAGAATGTTGGCAGTGATCTCGATCAGGAAGGAGTCGAGGACGCCCTTGTTCCATCGCAAGAAAATGTCCGCGATTTCGTCATCGGGAAGGCCAAGACCACGTTTCAAAATGTCGTATGCCTCCGAAATCAATTGCATGTCACCGTATTCAATACCTAGTACGCGGTGTCAGTAGAGTCGGTCGATGGCGCGCTGGAACCTGTCTTGCCATTGTGGACCATCTTGACATAGTGCCCGGAGCCAGTCTCGCCTACCCAATCGCAGCAAGGCTCACCGCCAACTTGGGCCGCGGTCTTCTGGAAAATTTCCTTGATGGCGGGCCAAGCGGCGGGGGAACCGCCTGGCATAAGGGAAGGACCATGACGGGCACCTTCCTCACCACCGGACACACCAGAGCCCACAAACAAGAGGCCCTTGGCTTCGAGCTCCTTTGTACGGCGGATGGAGTCAGGGTAGTGGGAGTTGCCACCATCAATGATAATGTCGCCCTTCTCAAGGTGCGGCTCCAGCTGTCTGATGAAATCGTCAACAGCTTGACCGGCCTTGACTAGAAGGATGATCTTGCGGGGTTTCTTGAGCTTAGAGACAAGCTCTTCGATGGAATGAGCCCCTTGGATGTGGGTGCCTGAGATAGGGAGATTAAGTCTCCATCAGAAGGGAGACGACAAAGCAGAGTCGCTTGCCTTTTGCCTCGTTGGCAAGGAAGTGATCGACCTTGGACGTGGTGCGGTTGTAGCAGACCACGGTAAATCCCTTGTCGTTCATGTTGAGGATTAGATTTTGCCCCTGCACATCATCAGTTTATCTGCGGCTTGGTGGAGGGCAGGGATGCGCACCATGACGGCGAGGCCGATGAGACCGATGTCTCCGCTGAGTGCAGGTCAGACGGCTGNGGCCGATGAGACCGATGTCTCCGCTGAGTGCAGGTCAGACGGCTGGGAACATTGCGAGAATGTGGAACGTACGTAGCCATGTTTTGTAGATGTGGATGGAGGTGGTGGTTGGGGGGGGACTTGATATGATGGATGAGGCGCGGGCCGAGTGTTTATAACCCGGTGCTAGGTCACGCTTGGTCATGTGCCGTATATAGCAACCTCCACCATGTCTCTCCTCGACGCCCGTTCTACTCCCCAGAACGTGCTTCCTCCAGCGGGCGTCCCCGTATTGTACCATGGATGGATGCTCAAGAAACGCAGGAAGAAAATGCAGGGTGCGAATCTATCTAACACAGTGTTTCGTCATGGCATTCGGCTCACTACACCATGCATAGGCTTTGCGCGCCGCTACTTCGTTCTGCATCAGTCCGGCATCCTTTCTTATTCATTTGAACCAGGACAACCTATTCGTGACCAGGTCTCTCTGCATCATGCGGCGATATCCACCGCACCCGGTCGGAAAGATATCCACATAGACTCCAATTCTGCCACTTTTCATGTCAAATGCCTTAGCACCGAGGATTTCAACAAGTGGATGGCTGTATTTAGGTGTGTCTTGTCTCAATCAGTGACGCGTTATTTCCATTGTTGATGTGGCCTCGGGTAGAAAATTCACGACTATGGGCACTGAGGCGCGGAGATCTGCCAGCGTGCGAATGACCGCTCGACGGAGGAGCCTTGGATTCAGTAGATCTGGTTTGATCGTCGAAGAGATGGCTTTGGTGGGTTCGTGCGCGATCTATAGTCGTGTGCCATACTCTGATGAACTGCATGTAGACAATCGCATCTCTGGAGGTGTCACTGTCAGATCTCGCATCCCTCACACGAAAGCAAACCAGTCAAGGCAAGCGGAGCGAGAAAGACAAGTCAAAGGAACACTCTAAGGATGGAAAGTTTGGCTTGTTTAAAAAAGGTGAGCCCCAATGATCAAAGGTAACGGGGATTCAAACGTCATCTCACCTCTAGCCTTCTAGTTCACCACTCGCATGTCAATGAATTTGGCGTGGAGCATGCAGAGGCCAGCCAAGAGCACTTAACCTTTTCTATTCGGCAAATTTTCTCTATCTTAGAGACACTGAAAACACAACACTCTACGCTTGCACGGTCTCTTTCAAATGCCGATGCTGGGACAACATCGCCATCACATGTTCTGCCCCCGACGGCCGAGGAGCATCCTGAGGGAGAACGTTCTCCTGTCTATAGACACTCAAAGCGCTCATCCACGACTACCACAGAAAGCATCAATGAATGGTTCGATGCTTTGGATGGAGCAGAAGAATTCATTATGGATGCACATGCGACGGCTGATATCTCGGAGCCCCCGAGTCGCATGCTGGGTCACGAAAGTGGAAGCAGTCTTGACCAATCAGAGGACTCGAGTATTGATACTGATATTGAGGAGGACCAGGATACCTCCCTAGGGATTCCCAGTGAAGAGACGCGAGGATCGTCAATGCAGAATGCACTTGTTATGCGCAGGACGCACCTTCCATCGGCCCCCGCAGGCGACGAAGGCAGTCTCTTTGCCATCCTAAAGAAGAACGTTGGAAAGGTCTGTGCTGTCTTGTTTGAGGGTCTCTGTCTCCTGATTCTTGATATCAGGATCTTGCCTCAATCGCATTTCCTGTGACTTTCAATGAGCCTCTGACCCTTCTCCAGAGAGCTGCAGAGGAGATGGAATACTACTCTCTATTGGATCAAGCGGCAGGGTCTGCCGATCCTACGGACCGGATCTGCTATGTGGCCGCGTTCGCAGTGTCAGGTTATGCCCATACCAGATACCGCTCTGGCAGAAAGGGATTGTCAGCGAACCTGCAATGACTGTGTCTTTCCCATTTCTCATCATTTTTTCTGACAGCAACCCTATGCTCGGCGAGACGTTCGAAGATCCGCGGATGAAATTTATCGCCGAGAAAGTCCGTCATAATCCCCTCGAGATGGCATACCATGCTGAAGGAGATAAGTGGGAACTTCATGCCACTTCCGCTGGACGGACAAAGTTCTGGGGTAAGCACTTTCTGACCTCCGAGGTGCCTCCGGTACAATGACGGATTACAGGCAAGAGTCTAGAGATCATTCCTCTTGGTGCCACGCATGTGAAGATCGGCGACGATCACTACGTATGGTGAGCTCTGTGCATAATGTATCAGTTGGAACTCTTTCGATCCCTTTCCGGTATGCCACAGGACACGTCCGTCATCTTTCATGAGGAATCTCATGGTCGGGACGAAGTATCTTGAGCACTGCGGGAAAATGTCCATCGAGAACAAAACCTCCCGCGCACGTTGTGTTCTCGAGTTCAAACAAAATGGCTATTGGGGTCCCTCGAACGTCGTGGAAGGCATCGTATATGGACCATCTGGCGACGTTATTGGTCGCTTAGAAGGAAAATGGGACGATCAACTGTCCCAGACCTTAGACTCTTCCCATCTCCGCGTCTTATGGCGCATGACCCCATTTCCGAAGAACGCCCCTGACTATTACGGGTTTACCTCCTTCGGCGTTACTCTCAATGAAATTACGAGCGATATCGAAGGCCGCCTTCCTTCCACAGATTCGCGACTTCGGCCCGATGTAAGGGCGCTAGAAAACGGTGATATCGACGTTGCTGAGGAGGAGAAAGTCAGAATAGAAGAGATGCAGCGAGAGCGGAGGCGAAAAGGGCGGGATCGTCAGCCAAGGTGGTTCAAACCCGTGGGGGATGAATGGATCTATGTTGGTGGTTACTGGGAGGCACGAAACCGTAGATGGAAAGGCGAAGACATGCAACCGCTGTGGTAATGTGGATTGCGTGTTGTCTATATCCTACGGTATGAATTTTTCATGCCCTGCTGTTCTTTATCCGTCCGGGTATTAATGCAGACCGGGCACTCCTGATATGCTGCTAAATTGGCTTCATGGAATCCAACTCACGGTCACTGGCACGGCTCACGCTCGCGAATCTCCGGTTTTGAACGACATAACAATGTCGGATGTGACTTGTCTGAACCTTGTGATCAGTACAAGCATTGATGCTCTGTCCGTTCAAGCTTAAACTGTGCGTCAGCCGACCCCCACAATGAATATGCCCGCCGTTTCCCCGCGCTGTCTCCACGCGCGGCGCGCTAGCTCATGTCTTCGACATGTGCCTCCCTCCAAGAATGTGACAAGCTTGAGCATACCGGTATTTAAAGCACCTAGAGATGACGTCTCGGTTATAGGATTCACATCTCACACCAGCGATGCTCCTACTGTTTGTTTCTCTGGTCTTGCTGATAGCGGGTACCCAAGCTCAGCAGCCGCTGTATGCGCAGTGCGGCGGCATAGGATGGTGAGTGTGAGAGCGGCAACTAGATTTCCGCAAAAACTCCATAACATTTTGGGAAAGGACGGGCGGCACTACTTGCGTTGGCGGATCCGTCTGCACAAAGCTGAACGATTGTACGTTGACTACAAAGCGATTCCTCCAATGAGGCGCTTTTAAATGTTTCAATTTGCAGACTACTTCCAGTGTCTGCCAGCTTCATCATCGTCTTCTACTTCGCCTACGTCTACGACTGGAAGCCCACCAGCTAGCACAACCAGTGCAACGGCCACGCCTCCGTCAGGTACACCCGGTGAGCGATTCTTTGACACATAGCTTAAGGGCAAGCTAAATATGCGTTATGCAGCAAATATGTCGCCCGAGTGGGCCGCTGCGTACACAAAGGTTAGAATCTACACATGACTGTATTCATAACACGTTGATTTTCGCAAAGGCTCAAACCGCCGTTTCCAAACTTTCCCTCCAAGACAAAGTAAATCTCGCCACAGGTCGGTCACCAAGGACTCCTTATTGTAAGGAACGAAATATGGATTTCTTCTTATAGGTGTCGGCTGGCAGAAGGGTAACTCAAATACGTGCTGATGCACTAAATGATTAATTTCGCGTTCAGGAAATTGCGTCGGCAATACGCCGCCGATATCATCAATCAACTTTCCCGGACTTTGTCTTGAAGGTCCTTCACCTTCTAATATACATTAGTTTCTGGGCGTTATGTGACGAAGCGTTCAACAGATAGTCCATTGGGCGTCAGATTTGCAGATTTGGTCTCGGCATTTACTCCGTAGGGAACCTAAATTTTTCCCGAGAATTTTCCTCCCATTCATTCTGTTACACAGAGCTATCAATGTCGCAGCGACGTTCAACCGAACTCTGATGAGACAGCATGGCGCCGCAATGGGTGCTGAGTTTCGAGGAAAGGGTGTGCATGTCGCCCTGGGACCAATGATGTTTGTGCTTCACCTTCTCTTGGTTTCTGGATCAATAAATGCGCATAATTTAGGAATATGATGCGCGCTCCCGCTGCTGGAAGAAATTGGGAAGGGTGCGTTGCAGTTTCAGTGGAAGGTTGTGTTGATTCCAAAGCCAATCAAAATAGCTTCGGTGGTGATCCCTATCTCTCAGGCGAAGGAGCTTTTGAAATCATCACTGGCCTTCAATCAGCTGGCGTGCAAGGTTCGCCAAGGGCTGATAAAACAAGTTGCTCCTGGTTATTCTGATTTGTGTCGTCAAGCCACTGCTAAACACTACATTAACAACGAGCAAGAGCATTTCCGCTCGTCCAGCAGCTCGAATGTTGACGATAGGTGCTGTCATGTCTATTATCCATTTATGCCCAATCTCAATCTAGTTCCCTTCCCAGAACTGTGAGTTCTATATAAGAGGATGGTGCTATCTAAGACTGACCATGCACAGCAACATGAAATCTATACCGCTCCAGTCAGCACTCCCGCTTTCCACCCGCTTGCTATCTCTCAAAGATGCCGAAGTTCTTGCGCAGCGTTCAAGCTAATGTTGCTTCGGTGATGTGCAGCTATAGTTAGTTAGGTTTTGCTCCACGTCAGATCCATTCATGCTTATGCCTTTCACTTACAGATCAGAGTTGGTTTCCATATTCTGCTGCTGTGCGGTTCTGACAGATGCCTAATTCAGTCAATGGAAGTTTTGCTTGTGAGAACGACAAGATGCTGAATGGAATTCTGAAGGGAGAACTCGGTTTCCCTGGCTGTAAGTGCCTTCCGAAGTCAATCAGTTGTATTGCCTCGCTTATGCATTTGCCAAGATGTCATGTCAGGTTAGCTGCATCAATGTTGTTCTGTCGAAAGACTTCTCATTCGGCATGATCCCTAGATTGGTCTGCAACCGTAAGATTATCATTTCTGACAATGGTCAGGTTTTCTAAAACATCATAGCATTCAACGACATCCGCAAACAAAGGCCTTGATGTGAGTGCGGAAAACCTCAGATTGGTTCGCGCATTGGTCTCTTATCGCATGCTGGATAGATGACGATGCCTGGTAAGCAGTTCTTCCTTCTGCGAGTTGTCATGGGATGACGTTCCTTTCAGGCGACATCACTTTCGGCTCCGGTGAGCACCCACTTGAAACCCAGGCCAATAATCCTAATTGTCCGTATGTCAGGAACATCCTACTTTGGATCAGCTCTGGTCAGTGCTGTTCAATCGGGAACTGTACTTCAATCTCGCGTGGATGTATGTTGCTTCGGCAGAATTCTGCTCCGTCAAGTTTTGACGTTGGTTTAGGACATGGCACTTCGGATTCTTGCAGCTTGGTAAGACGAGTAAACGTGGTGTACCCCCTTCTTCATGGACCGCATTCTCCTAGGTACCTCCTTCAACAAGATTCGGGATATCCTTCTGTGAATTTCAATGCTTGGAATGTCAACGGACCAGGAAGCACACATGTCAACGTTCAAGGAAATCACAAAGAGTAAGACCGTTGAAGGCGTTTCTTAATATCAAGATTAATATCCTGGCATTGACAGTATCATTCGGACTGTCGGTGCCGCTTCTACAGTCCTGTTGAAGAACGTGAACAATATGTTGCCGCTCACTACGCCGAAGAGCATCGCAGTCGTTGGTAATGCCGCGGGTGCAAGCTCGCGTGGTCCCAACGGGTGAGTTCTGTCTCTGGGCTGGGTAACGCCTTATCATATTGTCAAATGCAGGTATTCAGACAGAGGCGGTGATGACGGTGTCCTTGCCATGGGTAAGGCGGGGTAGGATGATTTGCATCCGCACTTTCCTAACCATAGTCACTGTAGGCTGGGGAAGCGGCACAGCCGATTTCCCTTATCTGATCACGGTTTGTCGATAGCAGGAAACCAACTTGCATTCAGGCTAATTAGTCATTCGCTGTCTAGCCTCTATCTGCAATCACCTCAAAAGCCGGTGCATCTGGTGCTACAGTTTCGTCATCACTGAGCGACACGGACTTGAACGCCGCAGCGAGCACTGCCACGAACAAAGATGTCGCACTTGTCTTCATCACAGGTAAAGCTCTTCCAAATAGCGTGTCGTGTGCTCAACGCTCTATCAGCGGATTCTGGAGAAGGATATATCACGGTCGAAGGCTAGCAATGACTATTGTTGTAATCCTCTAATGTGAAGCTAACAGACAGCTTTCCAGGCAACGCAGGTGATAGGAATGACTTGCAAGCTTGGCATGGAGGAGTATGTTTAACTGTATTTCTGTGAAGTTGCGTTGATCTTTCCGTACATCTAGGATGCATTGGTGGCTCGAGTCGCTAGTGTCAATCCACATACCGTCGTCGTTGTTCAGAGTGTTGGAGCAATCAATATGGAAGCTTGGATCAACCACGCCAACGGTCGGTGATTTGTCTGAAGGCAATCATAGTCGGTACTAACAAGATGAATCGCGATGTCAGTCACCGCTGTGGTAGGCCTTCATTCCGTACCCTACGTGACTTGATCTGAATTCTGCAGGTTTGGAGTGGACTTGGGGGACAAGAAGCCGGTGGGTATAGAAGCAAGTTTGCCCACAAATTAACCCATGTGACCATCTTTTCAACAGGAAACTCCTTGGTAGACGTCCTATACGGGACCTATAACCCTAGGCATGAGATGACTCCATCAGAAAAGGACCGAGAGTGACCCAGTTCCTACAGTGGTCGTCTACCTTATACAATTGGCAAGAGTGTTAACGATTACTCTGCCAAAGTGATCTACAATGGCGGAGGAACTGTGGCTATACCTTATAGCGAGGGTTTGTTCATCGATTATCGTCATTTCGACCAAGCAAATATCGCCCCACGATTTGAGTTTGGCTTTGGACTTTCGTATACCCGGTTCACGTATTCTGGACTATCGATCAGTGGATCAACCGAGGGTGGAACTGCCCCTACCGGGTCTGCTTTGGATCCCTGGTAGCTCACTTTCATTTCACGTTGACCACTATGTTTGAAACCATCGGCTGACAATGGTGTGCCAACAGGCTGCACACCAAAGTAATAACGGTCGCCTTCACTGTGCAAAACACGGGAACCGTTGCAGGACACGAGGCAGGTATCTGTTACTGAATACGAGAGTTGTGTCTTACACGGCTTTAGGTTCCTCAGTTGTACACATCCCCGCCAGCTTCGATCCAATCAGCACCAAAGAATCTGAAAGGTTTTGACAGTGTTTTCCTGACGCCAGGTCAAAGCAAGACGGTGACTATGCAACTGTCTCGCTATGACTTGTCGTTCTGGAACGTCGTGAACCAGCGATGGCAGGTGCCCGCTGGGACGACGGGAATATCGATTGGAGCAAGCAGTAGGGATATTCGCTTGACGGGGTCTATTACTATTTGAAGATGTTTGTACTTGTATGACTCCAACTCAATCAATGATCGAGATTTTTTTGTGGTCATTTAGCACGCGAACTGCGAGAGGCACCTCCACATCAGCCCTTTGCAGCCAGCAAGATGCTGCAACGGTCGGGTTTGCGACGCGGTAAGACGTTATGTCGTCGTTTTATGGCCACCCACGTTTCGCTGTCTACGAAAGACTGCATTTCTGTTACCCCACCTTATGACTCCTTAATCCAGAAGCTCGATGAAGTTCGGAACATCCTCAATCGTCCGCTAACTCTCGCAGAAAAGATCCTATACAGTCACCTCGATAATCCTGCGAAGAGTTTATCTTCAGGAAAGGCAATTCGCGGCGAAGCATACTTGCAGCTGCGCCCGGAGAGAGTAGCAATGCAGGACGCGTCGGCTCAGTGGGTTTATTGTATATATGTTAATGTACGGGTCTGATGCATCATCCATAGAATGGCACTGTACGGTCATCGACTTTCTGAATGATCCATGCCCATTGGCATTGCCTCACCTTTTTACGTGTATATAGATTGCAGTTCATGAGCGCCGGACTACCTCGATGCTCTGTTCCTACGAGTATTCACTGTGATCACCTCATTCAGGCGTCAGAAGGTGCTGAACAAGATCTCAAAGTAAGTCATTCAATTTTTCGTCTCTTCCACACCTTGTGTTGACAGCCATTGGAGCGCGCTATTGTTTCTAATCAAGAGGTATTCGAATTTTTGGAAAGCGCATCCAAAAAATATGGCATCGAGTTCTGGCGCCCCGGCTCTGGAATCATTCATCAGATTGTTCTAGAGAATTACGCTGCACCTGGTATGCTGATGTGAGTCAAATGTCCTCCCCTGCATGTTGTCGTGTCAATTATAACTTATTAGGCTTGGCACGGGTATGCTTTTTCATGCGATCTGAGGGCTCGGTAAGCTGAACTGAGTGATGTAGATTCTCATACGCCTAATGCCGGGGGGCTGGGAATGCTTGCTATCGGTGTAGGCGGTGCCGATGCAGTAGACGCAATGACCGGGACGGCTTGGGAGCTTAAAGCCCCTCAAATAGTTGGTCAGTATCTATCGCTTGGACAGCTTTGTACGGATTTGACGCGCCAAAAATACATCAGGTATTCATCTCACCGGGAAACTCAGTGGCTGGACGACGCCGAAGGACCTGATCCTCCATCTTGCTGGAAAACTGACCGTCAAGGTGCATTACCTTCTGACGAAATCTTGACATAAATCTGATGACCAAACAGGGGGGAACTGGTCGCATTTTGGAATACTTCGGGCCAGGTGTTCATAACCAGTCTTGCACCGGTGAGAGTGGCGGGTTGTTGCTGTTGATCTTTATAAATTTCGTCCATGTCAGGCTTGGCTACGATTGCAAATATGGGTGCAGAGGTTGGTGCTACCACTTCCACCTTCCCGTACACGAAGAAAATGGGCGCATATCTTGATGCCACCGGTCGAGAGCCTGTCAGACGCGCTGCGGACGCAGCAGCTCATCGAGGCTTCCTATCCGCCGACGAAGGAGCCACATACGACGAGATTATTGAGATTGTATGTCGATGTTTTTGGTTAGGATGTTCTCACTTACTCGACGACGCAAAGAATCTGTCCGAACTGGAACCCACTATCAACGGGCCATTCACTCCGGACTTGGCCACTCCCATCTCTAAGTTTGGCGAGTTCGTTGAATCTCAGGGATGGAAGGATGAATTGTCTGCTAGTCTGATTGGCTCATGCACTAACAGTTCCTATGAGGACATGGTAATCGAATATAGCCATTCCATTGATTTGGCTGACTAGGTCTTTGTTTTTCAGACCAGCGTCGCAGACCTTGCTAGACAAGCGAAGCAGGCCGGTCTTAATGCAAAGGTCCTCAAGACCTCCCGATTTTATACAACGCTTATTGAAGGATTCCTAGGTCCCTTTCCTTTGCACACCAGGATCGGAGCGAATACGTGCGACCATGGAACGTGATGGGGTGATCTCTACTCTTCAGGACGTAGGCGCGACCGTTCTGGCGAACGCCTGTGGTCCCTGCATCGGCCAAGTGCGTGTTCCAACAGTGTTCTCTTGACTTCGATGTATTTTGAGTTACCCTTAGTGGAAACGAGAAGGTGAAAAGGATGAGGAAAACGGTTTGTCTCTGTCATTTTTCCGTTTCATTCCTTTCTCAGTCTTGTAGCCATTTTTACAAGTTTCAACCGGAACTTTAAATCCCGCAATGACGGCAACGGACGAACCATGAATTTTTTGGCGTCTCCGACGATCGTAACAGCCATGACGTTCTCCGGACAATTGTCTTTTAATCCCCTGAAAGATTCGCTGGTTCTCAGTTCCGGTCAAGAATTCAAATTTTCTCCTCCGTCAGGGGAAGACCTCCCAGCCGCCGGTTTCACTGCAGGAAATGTGGAATTTTATCCTAAACCTAATCCAGAACCAATGCCAGAAGTCGAAGTTGTCATCAAGCCCGATTCTCAGAGACTGGAAGTCTTACACCCTTTCCCATCCCACTTTGGAGAAGGGTCAGAAAATAAAAGAGGGCTCGAACTGCCACCGCTGGAAGTGCTGATGCGCGTACGAGGTAAATGCACAACGGACCACATCTCGGCGGCGGTGAGTAACTTAGATTAGGCCTACCAAACGTCCAACTCATAGGACGGCCAGGGCCCATGGCTTAAATATAAAGGACATCTCACAAATATATCGGAAAATCTGCGTATGTGGCAAGTTTCGGTCATATCATCGCTCAATCACTGATGACTTCCTACTCCTAGTCATTACTGTAAGAATTCTCGACCAAAGCTCTGAACGACCCTCCGTCTGATACAAAAGTTTGCGTTTAGGCCGTAAATGACGAAGGGGGGGAAGTCAACCAAGCGTTCGACCATCGCCGCCAAATCGCTGGCACGATTCCTCACGTTGCGAAGCGGTTCAAAGCCCGTAGTCAACCTTGGGCTTTAGTAGTTGACGAAAATTATGGAGAGGGCAGTGCCAGGGAGCACGCTGCTCTTCAACCTCGGTTCTATGGTACGTCCTATGTCTGCGCGTATCCACATCCACTCATTCGTTTCAATTAGGATGTGCCATGATTGTCGCCCGTTCCTTCGCGCGCATACACGAAACTAATCTTAAGGTTAAGCAAACGCTATGGAAAATACGTACCGTGCACTGACGCTGTGTAATACAGAAACAAGGCATTCTTCCGCTCTGGTTTGCAGACAAGTCTGACTACGGACGAATAGGTGCTGGAGATGTGCTTGAGACCACTGGACTGGCAGAGGCGCTGCAAGGGAATCCTATCGCGACGATTACACTCCGCGTTCGAAGACTGAATGGTGATAAATTTGAGATCCCTACGAAACATACCATGTCAATCGATCAGCTCAAGTGGTTAAAGGCTGGATCTGCCCTGAATTATATTCGTTCGCAACTAGAATAGATCTGGCGTTTTACAAAATGAATAATATTAGGGTGTCTTACTAGCCAGCAAATTGTCAATAGCATTTCGAATTATAGGACTTTGTACATATAACTGAGAGAGGGTCATTTTGGCCACAGCCATGGCTGCGGGAGGCATCCCAGCTAACTGGGCGACCTTCAAACCATGGCTATCCCTGTTGACACCGGGTCGCAAGCGGTAGGAATAGACAAACCGGTCTTCCTGTGACAAGGTTTACATTCAGACCGTGGTTTATCAAACCGTCAGGTACTCCACTTACATCGATCTCATCAATGTCCGTACAGAAGAAGCGAACGTTATTGACAAGGCCTTGGTCGCTACGTTGGGCAAGTTGACTAAGCATGTCGGACAATTCGTGGAAGTGTGTGGCGAACAATGACCGGCACCGATTGACAGTCAACAGATGATGAATCGTAGCGAATGCAATCGCTAGCCCATCGCGAACCGTTGTCCCTCTTCCAACTTCATCCATTATGACCTGATTCGGGATGGTCAATCGTTTGGCGCCGTGAAGAGGGAAATTGACCATACTAAACTTCTTGCCGTCGCCCGTCGCAAAATTTCCGCTGTCTCAAGCATTTCTACCATGAACGTACTCCGATCATGAAATAGATCATCCTTAGCTCCAATTCTGGAGAAAAGTTTGTCCACTATGCCCACTACAGCTTGGTCCGCAGGAACGAATGATCCTGTCTGAGCTAAAATTGCAATAAGAGCGTTCTGACGAAGGAAAGTGGATTTCCCAGCCATATTTGGCCCCGTAATTATGTGCAAGTTTGATTTGGTGGTTAGATTCAGGGAGTTTGGAGTGAAGACTCTGCCAGAGGTCAGTAGACCCAGTTCTACGGTCGGATGACGACCGTCTTCCACCAGAAAAATGGGTCTAGGCATGATTGGTCAGAAATTCTGCCACAAACAAGCGATGACCCTTACTCATCAGTAATTGTTGGCCGTACAAAATTCATTTCCTCCGCAAGTTTCGCAAAACCGATTGCGACGTCTAACTCATCCATGACTCGAGCGTTCTGGCGTATGACCATGGCATACTCGTTTACCTGGAAAAATTGAAAAAACTCGTCCAAAAATGCCAAACAGAAGATGGAACTAGGCCTACCTCTTGGCGAAGCGCTTCAAGAGCCTCTTTTTCGGCGGCGGCTAGGGCAATGGTAGTCTCCATGATCTGTGCTCCAAGTTTTGACCACGCCTGTTTAAGGGTATAAACAGGTATCCGAGCTCAACCATACGAAGACACTGACCGCGAAGAAGTAGGAACGCGTAGATCCACTTTCTGCAATAGATATGAATTGTGGGTTTGCGTTCAACTTGCCTTGGTCCCGTTTGCTTCTGGCAAGGTGGACATGCATTCCTAATGCAGGAGATGCACGTAGCGTGAGAGATGGAGCATCTAGATTGAGATCTATTAATACGTGAATTTGCAGTCCGAAAATAGGCTCCACCGTATTGTATTCTCAGTTCATCCTCTAGCCCGATCTTCTGTTGAACCAATTCCTCAAGACCGCCATGCAGCCTTGCTATTGTCTGCGAGAAGCTGTTACGAGGCAATAAGTATACTTGCCTTTTAGACGAAAGAAGGGTAACGCACGCTGGATTAATCGTCCATTTGCCAGAGCTATATTGGAGGGGACCGACGTCGGAGAGGGAAGTGGATCCAGGCCCCTCGTCTTCATCGAAGGGCTCTTCCGTTGGTAGCTCATCTCGCGGACTCTCGGGGCTAGGACCAAGAGCTGATATGATCCTTCCAGACAAGGCGCTTAGGTCTGTTAGCCGGTGCTGCAAAACTTCCAGACTTTGCCACTCGTCACGTTCCAAACCATCTTGTTCTGCAGTTCCGAACTTCGTTTCCTGCATGATCCTCATCGAAATGTCGGACCATGCGTGGATTGTTTTGCTGAATGCCAACAAATCACTAGCGTCACCTCGGCCGAGTATGAACTTCTGAACGATGCGTCCAGCATCGTCAGAATCGGCCAACAACTGCGCTAGATCCATGCGAAAATGAGGGCGAGCATGAAAGATCGCAACCAGCGCCTGTCTGGAGTTGATTTCTGCTATTGACGTACTGGGAGAACCTAACAAGCGTTAACCCACATAGGCAGATACGACACAACCTACAAGGGGCTTACAAAGTAATCTTGCGAGCATACGAGAACCTCCTGTTGTAACAGTGC
Source organism: Macrocybe sp. IBSDJ1 (assembly GCA_018093805.1). Lineage (NCBI taxonomy): Eukaryota > Fungi > Basidiomycota > Agaricomycetes > Agaricales > Callistosporiaceae > Macrocybe > Macrocybe sp. IBSDJ1. Next base: position 1,375 of record JACXWH010005946.1, on the reverse strand, counting down.
GCTTGACAATGCTCATCAAGCTGCCTTTGACTCCGCCTTCCCGGAAAGCTTCACGTACTTCCAGAGCCTTGATGGTATAGGAGTCGATCTCCATGCGTGAGTTAACCGCCTCGCGGTCAGGAAGAGCTAACCTAGGCATCTGCTCTAGCAAGCTCGCTTCAAGATGCGTAGTGAGCAGATGAACTGATGACAATTCCGCAGAGGGCAGGGTATGAGACGTTTCGGTAGGATCCAGTGGAGATATGTTTGAAATGTTCTCTGCCTCCATAAGAGATGGCCCAGAAGAGACAGGCATGTCGGCGGAGGAGTTGCTATCGGATGGACTAATGTAAGTGAGAAAATTGTCTTCTTCGGCAAGAGCCTCGAAGACAGGGCTTGACTTTTCGGCTTCCAACCGTTCATCGAGAACAATTTCACGAGGGCTTATTCTCGCCAGCTCATCCCGAAGAGAGCCACATGTCGATGATTTGGAGAAGAACTCTCCTGTCGAAACATCTATCCAGGCCAGACCAATAGGAGTGTCTCTGGAATGTGGGGTGCCATCGGTCGGACATCCAACAGCAAGAAGGTAGTTGTTTTCGTAGGGGTTCAAAAACGATTCGTCTATAAGGGTGCCGGGCGTCACCACCCTTACAACACGCCTTTCGAATTCCTTAACCCGTGAGGTGGCATGGCGCGGAAACTCTTCGCACAGCGCTACAAATCGCCTGTTTTGCTGCACAAGGATTTTCAGGTATTTGTCAAGGTGCATCAGGGGAAAGCCACACATGGGCACACGCCGGCCGTCCCACTTTCTTGACGTGAGTTTAATGTTCAGTAAGCGGGATATTTCATTTGCCTGGTCAAAGTAGGACTGAAAAGTGGGTCAGGATGCTAGCATTCCAGGACTTAACCATGGTATACTTCATAAAATTGTCCCACACGAGTCAAAAGTAAGCAGTGAGGAAATCTCCTGAGGTTATCCAGGATTTCTTGTGCCAAAGAGTTCTTGGGAGAAGGGTCATGTCCTAACGATCCGTGGGTCAAGCAGCCGTGAATGAGCAAGGTGAGGACCGTTCACCTGAGGTTCCTTGGCTTAGGTGTTTCTTGTTGTCTGGTTCCGCATGCTGAATATCTGATTGTGCAGTTAAATTTTTCGATCTTTTTCTTTGACGCCTTCTGGGTGTATGAATCGTCTCCTCGAGAGCCCGGCTGATGTCAAATTTGGGTGACGTTGAGGACGCTTGTTCCAAGTTAATGTCTATGAAGTTGGTTTGATAATTCAAAAACGTTGTGGCATACAGGGTATATGAGTTACCTTCAGGACTCTTCAGGCTGTCAGTCGGGGGTTTGAATGTACTGGGAAGCTCGGAGTATTTCTTAATGACTTTGGTTA
>JACXWH010005934.1:0-49989 GCA_018093805.1 Macrocybe sp. IBSDJ1 | reverse complement strand
CCTCCATTGTAAGAGGTAAATCCGGTGAGTATCACGGCATCCAAAACGTCCGCGTATCTCGAGACGAGAGATGTGAGTTGTATACTGTTAAACGCATATAAGCGCCAAAGAGAAGTGGGAGGGGGACAAACATAAATTCGCACCTTCCGTACGAATGACCAATTCCGACGATTTGACCAAATTTGTTTCCGAAATCTCCATTTCGAAGGCGTTGCACGAGCGTTCTCGCGATTTCGACCTCCAAGGCCTGCTGAACTTCTTTGATCCCATGGGGCTTGCTGGACCGCCCGACACCTGGACGAAAAGTTCGATGTTTGCAGTAGAGGTAGAAGGCAACGGAGGTCCTTTACCTAGCCTGTCATACAGGAAAACCGCGTAGCCGGCCTGGAGAGCGGACTGGGCGTAATTGTATTTGCCTTGAAACAATGAATCGCCAAAGTTCCAGTATGAGTGATCAAAGTTGATGCTGGATGGGCTGTTCAATGGCTGTCGAATGCGATGATACAAAGGACACCCTCACCCATGAACCGTAAACTGCAACGTCCCGCCCTCTTTGAATCCCGGGGGAACGCAAAGCCGAGTCCAAACGTCGTACGTCCCTCCGACCTGAGCACTCCCTCGCACGATTTCGTCGGTCACATTGGACGCCTGGCTCGTCAGGCGCGTCACGAAACCCGTCAGCGCCGCTTGGTCTTTCGGCGGGTCGAGGTTGAAGTCGACGTTTTGGGCATTGACATGAAGCGGGAGGACGGCGGTCTTGCACTGCGGAAGGCCCAGTGCATCGTCGACGACAGAGGCGAGCGACAACGTGGTTGAGAAGGCGGACAGGAGGGCGACCAGGAGCGAGAGGCGGGCGAACATTGCGATCGGTGGATTGACGTTCCATTAGCAAGAGTTCACATATTTATAGCAGACGAAGTGGCTGACGGTCGCCATCCGGGAACGAGAAAGAGGCGGACTGGACTTCGATTGATGATCTGAGCACAAGTGATTGACCAGTCATGCAGTGTACAGATCTGTCATCATCCCCTAGCCCGCCCGTCCAATCTCCGGTATGCCCCAGCGTGCCGGCGTAGCTCATGCTGGGGAGCTGCACTGTCACAGCAAATTGTCCCCGATGCCTCTGTGAAATTCCTCTCTTTCGCTGAGTCGCTGGAGGGAGAGCAAGCTGGATGGAACACGAGCCTCGTGATGACGGTGGAACACCTAAATAACACCCAGGCTGATATGTTGGTTCCATTTGTCACTATGCTCTCCTTGTACTCTATACAATCAATGCCATGATAAGACACCTGACGAAAAGAGTCACCAAAATGACAAGGGCCTATGAATGAAATTGAATCCGCATTATTCATGACTCAGCAGACGAGGTGGCTTACGGTCGCCGGCTGGGAACAAAAATGAAGAGGCGGACTGGACTTGCATTGCTGATCTGAGGCAAACAAACTCATGAAGTGGCTGGCTTAGAGGCTGACTTTGCGAATGGGTGACAACGATGAGCCCAGAGGTCTAGAGGTGGCAATATAACGCCAAACTAGCCTCCAACCCTTCCTAGCATCTTTGTTCGCAGATAAATCGAAAAGCTAAGTCTATCGTCTGCTGTCATTGGTCGAATTTCGGTATGTGTCACACCACTGTCTTCAACTCTCGAGCTCACCCCCCTGCACGCACCTTGTCCACCAGATCCTTTCTTCTGTATTCCGTTTATGATATACATTTAATAGATCGCTAACGACATCTCGAGTGTAATATACATGCGACGCAACCTGCTATGGACTTTAGCATCAAGCTACGGACGGTTCCAACAGCGCGTGGTAAAACCATACTTTCGAGACGATGGCGGACGCAACGAAGCTACTCCGGCGTTCCCGCCTTCAACTTTCAGCCATCGGAGAGGCCCAATTACAGATCGGCATGTCCATCTCTCTAGGCTTAGCTCATTGAGGTTCGTCCGACGTTTTCAGGAGCAGCCTTTTTCGTGAGCAAAGATTGATGTGCCTAGATCTGTTTCATGACGTGTGGTCATCATTTGTCGCGTGGTGGACGCACGGCATTCAAGTTTGGCTGAACGTTTTCCGCTACGCTGCTCAGATGGATCAAAGACGTGTTGTTTTGTCTGAGGACCGTCTAAAGCAGCACAACAATGCCTTCAACGGGACTGGTTCGCAGCGCTTATGACACTCAAACGTCCGTCGTGGAAAACTAGAGAATACCGGGAACTCACGTCGCCTTTCCCATGTGAAGTGGATGGTGGCGTCTGTTTTTCGCTCTCAATGTTGTAACCTGAGAGTGTTCTGATGGCGTCGAAGATCGGATCCTGGTGCTGCAATCACCCTTTTCTTCTACCTTATCTTCATCAGGGTGGAGAGTACCGCAGTACAAATACCGCGTGTTTGATATTTGCCGAACCAAGGTCAATTGAGTGCGTTCAACACGCTCTTTAAGGGAAAATAGGGATATCGATTTCAACTTTGACTCGAGTTCTCTCACCACTGCATCATGGTTGCGATGAAAGGCGACGACGAAAATCATCCCACGTACCATCCTCAGTTCAATTCCCAGGACGCCAACGTTATCCTCTGTACGACCGAAAATACACACTTTCGCGTACCTTCCTTCGTGCTGCGCAACACATGCGGCTATTTTCGCGCTACTCTCTCCATCAGCCTTCCCTGCAGACAGGCGGAGATCGCTCCGCAGCTCAAATTCGACGTTTTCATCGACGTCGATGAAAAGGACGCGATCCTCGAGCTGTTCCTCCGCTTGATTTGCGGGTTGGACACGCCCAAATGGGACTCGTTTGATATACTGGAAGGCGTCATTTCTCTTGCAAAGAAGTGGGACGCCCCAGGACCGTTGTCCGTCATTCGTTCCGCTGTTACTGCACCTGTTTTTCTCGAGGATCCGCTTCGGCTTTACGTCGTGGCTACGCAATGCGGCTGGGACGAGGAAGCGAAGCTCGCCTCGTCCTACACGCTGACGCTATCCATATACGACGACCAGCACACGGAACATCTGGAACGCCTGCCATCCAAAAGCCTCATGGCCCTGCTGAACCTGCATCGCCGCCGGCGCGATGAATTCAAAGCCCACATGGACAGCTGCGAGATGTTCGACGCCGGAAACTCGTTTCGGCATTTCTGCATGGGGTGCGGGGAAGAAGCGGACAATCACACGTGGAGAGAGCTGAAAGCGAGAATGTTTGCCGAAATAGATCAGAGGCCGCTCGGAGACACGGTTGTGGGTCTGGACATGGAAGAATGGCCAGAGGCGATCGCATGCTGGAGCGCCAAATGCAAGAACCAGAGTTGCGGTCGGTTGAATTACGATAAGCTGGCGACGTTGCGGAACGTCAGAGATTGCTTGGAGCGGTTGCCTACGTCGACATAGATATGTACTTATCATGAACTATTCCAGCGTGATAGGTGTAATTCCGATGTTCTTGCCAACTGAGCAGTCTGACGAAAGCGACGCCTAGCATCTGGAATGCACTCAACCTCGATATCCTGCAAAGATCACAGTCAATTTCAAGCAAATACATAGCAATTACATATAACTAAGCGATTACAATAGTACAACATCGTCACCAAGGGATATATGGGTCCATGTGACCTGCGCTACAGGCAGCAAGAGCTAAAAGTCAAAACAAATGTAGGTGAGATATAAAAATGGCCAAATAAAAAATGGGAATCATTAGGGAAAAAAAAGAGAAAATGATCAGATGATAATAAGAATGGCGTTCGTCTAGAGGCAGCGGTGGTAAGTCATGAGCAATGCATTAACGGCGCCCATCAAGGCGAAGCGGATTTTTTATGAGTTCTCCGACGCCCAGAGGTGGGTGCACCTGCGGATGAAGGTTCGTTCGTTATGTCGCTGAACGCGTCGGCGGCGGTTCGCGCTCGCTTACTCGGGCGGTTCGACTCGGCAGCTTGGCTGGCACTTTCGTCAGGCGTCTCCAAGGCCTTGTCACAACATTCCTTTGAGTGACGCGCGTTAAACGAATCTGACCGCGCATATGATCGCCCGCAACGCACACAGACGTTGCGGCAAAACATATGTTTCGCTAGGCAACGCGAGACTGTCTTTGTCTGTCGTTTGGGATTTCCGCAATAGAGCGGCGCTCCATCTGCCGTGTATCCGTTCTGCCATTTGCACATGGCGCCCCCTCGCCCTTTGCTGTGCCAAGCGATATGCCGCTCCATCAAGTCGTACACACGTACATGCATTGAGGTTTCGTCCTCGGCCAGCTGCATCGTGAATGAAAATTCCGTCTGGCAAGCTGGCCATAGACATTTGACGACCTCGCCCACGGCGTGCTTGAAGTGGTGGGGATTTTTGCGGTCGATCGCATGTCTTATGATATCGTAGATCATTGATAAGCTGAACGCGCCGTTGCCCGAGGTGTGCTCTGCATTGAGCACGGGGTACTGTTCTTCTGGGTTCTCGCCAGACGGAACCAGAAGCCGTTTCTGCTTCAATATATTCAAAACGCCTGGAAAAATCTTGACGACACGCGTCCATGTCGGTGTCTTTATGATGATGGAGTGAAGCTGCATGTCTCGTTGAGTAGCGGCTGGCGGCACTTCGTGCTCTTCTTCTCTTTGCCTTTTCATGCCACGGGATGTGTCCGCCTGCGGAGGTGCGGTCACCTTCGCTCGCCGCTGAGCTGGGGTAGTTCCCTGCGATACTCGAGGAGGCAGATACGCGGATGGCATGCCGGCGAACGGCGAAGGTGTCACTTTTGGTGTAGAAGAGGACGGCGAAGCTGGGCCATATTGTGGGTTAGGATACGAATCAGGCGCAGGGAGGGAATACAAAGGGAATGAAAATAGGGTTTGTTGGCTCTGGTAATGAGGAAGCAAGGGGTATACAGTTGGCATCGGGGGCTCAGGCGAGGCCTTCTGAAGCGCCAACGGTGAGATGTAGACCTCGGGAGATGGTGCTGAGAGAGGTGAGGGAATGCCCTTTTGTAGAATATCTAAAGGGGTTGCTGGCTGCTCTGATGCGGGGCATGTGTGGTTGTGCGCAGGGATAGGTGATAGGTATTCCTGAGTGGGCGAAGCATGCGTTTCGTCCAACGAGACTTTGTCGTCCCCGTGGGTGTCGTCGGAGAAAGAAGAAAGGAAGAGAGGGCTTTGCGACCTGGGCAAAGTTCGTCACTCAGAAAATTTTGCCCGAGGTGATTGCCACTTACCATTGATCAGAAGAGCCGTCGTCGGCAATGCCACTACTACTCGAACAACCTGAGCTGGGGGAGAGATAGGACATGACGCTGATGGGGCTGTTTGTGAAGGTCGTAGGCGACTGTTGGCACATCGGTGGGCTCAGCAGTTCGTTCTGCTCTGGCAGGACCTCCGGTGCACTGGGCGGGAGAATATCACCGTCTTGAGCAAAAGAAAAGTCAAAGTGAGGCCAGAAAACATAGCATTGGCCCAAAAACGGTGTTTCTGGGATTGAGTCGACATAGTCGTCCATATTGATAATGTGCCAGTATCGTGTGGGTGAGTTAACGGTAGGAAAGAGGATTGTGGTGGGTTTACGCGTGTAGCGGCAGAGTGGGGAGACGATTCTGAGGCAGTCGTTTAAGAGATGTGGGACGGATAAAGAAAGAAAACTTAACGAGAGAGCTAAATATAAGCGTGACCGACGCGTCTTGTCACACAATAAAACCGTGAACCAAGCAGCCTTCACAACTTCAAAGTGTGGGCGACGCAGATCCCGTCACACCCGCTTCGGAACGTCAGCACTGCGTGGCCCATTGTTTGCAATCCGCACACAGTGGCCCAGCATTCAGCTTTGACCAATTACCCGTCCCACGGACCCGGAAGGTTGATGTCAACATTCCGTGAGGGCACTTGAGACAAAGGGCGATGAGATAGTAGTAGAGGCTGCCCGCATGTGTAGCCCATGAGTGGGGGAGTTAGGGGACGCTGGGCTAAAAGTTAGTTCGTGTCGAAGCTGCTCATGGTTTCACCCTTTGACCGGGTGGGACACTTTAGCTCTGCCGACGAACTCAAGCAGCGAACACACCATTCGAAGAGGGCAATGAAGTGCCCAAGACAGCCAAAGACCTAATGCGTGGGTCACCGAGCAGTCGCAAAGCCCCAGACATCATGCGCGTCGACCGAGCGAGAGTGTAGCGTTCCCCACCTAATTATCGTCCGGCAACTCAACAGCAAGCCAAGCACAGATCTACGACGCGGGTGGTGCGCGCCGCCCTCTTCGACTGGGTAAAGTCTTCAAATCAGCTAGGGATCCTGAAAGGCGTAGGACAATCAGAGACGCGCAGTGGAGCCAAAGCTATTCCCAGATGTCGTACGGTGGCGCAGCCACGGTGCGTCTTCTTATATGATGATCCTTTGAGCAATTTATGACGCGGTTGACACATCATCAAGGACAGATATATTCCGCAAACGCTGGAAGGCGTACGACGCGATCAGACCCACCCTCAACTGGGACAAATCTTCTTGGGCAGGATCGTACTGCGCTTACGCCTTCTCCTGGTCTCGGAAAAAAGTATACATGGCTCGGAATGGCTTGCTTGGCTTGACGTCATGCCCACGAAGCTCTCGAGATTACCGTTTGAAGATCTGGAAACCAAGAGCTATGCCTCGTGCGAAGGCGAGTCTTTGGCTTGTCTAAGCAGTGCAAGTGCCTCCATTGTGCCCGGCAGGTCATCGCCATCAAAATATCAAACGTCATCCTGAGTACACACCCTACCCCTTTAATATTTTCCAGTTTGCCAAAGGGCCAAGAGGAAGACAGAACCTTGGCAGCGTTCAACGTCACAGCAAGTCACTGCGGTAAAATGGAGGCTGGTTATACGCATCACCACAGTTCACCGCACAAAGAATATTCACGCACTGGGCATATATGACGCGTCAAAGCGCGGTCAAAGCTGGATACAGTTTCAAAGCCTGGTACGAGAAGTTGAAGCTTGATCTGAATTCGACCGAGCACTTACCATCCATACAAAAGTGTCAACGAAAATCAGATATCACGACTGGTTGGACCGGAATATATTCATGCATCGAGGGAATATCGTGAAGTCCTCAGCAGCATGGTGACAACAGTAGCGTGAGAAACCATTGAGTGGCTAAGATGAGCATCACACGCGCTGTGCTAGGAGATTTCCGTATGTCCCAGAAAGCGTAGAAGAATCAATGCATCTTTGGGCATCACTGAAAAGTGCTTCGAGTCAGTCAGAAGAGATCATGCTTAGTAAAAGCTGGACAACGACACCATAAGCGTCTCCCACTGATTTTCCTATCTTGTTCCATATCGTCATCCCGGTGACAAGCTACTTGCTCAGAGAAGCGCGAAAAGCCAAGATATGGCACCCAAAAAAAAAAGACGCGTCCCGGCAGCAGGGGTAGAATTTGAAGAGAAAAAAATGTGTGTGATTCTCGCGAGCGATGATTAAGCACGCGTGGGACGACTTCGTGCGGCTTATAAATAATCCGGGACTGCCGAACTCGGCGGCGCTACTTTCCGTCGGCTGAGACAAATGCAAAATTCCGATCACCGCGAAAGAGGGGGAATGCATATTTCCCGATCAGTGGCTGCAGTGGACATTTCGGAGATACTCGTTTTGCAAGACTGAGGATTTGCGCAAGTAAACAACGTGGCATGCCGTTGAATAGGTTAGCGAGGTAAAAAAAAAAAAAATCGACTTTCATGAAGCGACTTGACATACGCTTCGTTGACTTCGGTATAATTGACTCTTGCAATTGGAACGGATAGAGAGGATAGGGTTTTCAACGTCACAACAGAAACTGTTTGCATGAGATTGACTTGCACGCATTACAAATCCATTTGATTTTTCTTTTTACTTTCTTTCGTCGCTATCATAAGTACAACAAACGATGGAATCAGATTCAGAGCTTTCGCTCGACGCTGTTTTTACAGTGCGTCATTGTCTGTCTCTCGAGGACGTTTGCCTGAAACGATCGTTCATCCCAGCAAGGAGCCGCCCAGACCGCCGACTCCAGAACCGAGCTACCAAGTGTACGTCCGTGGGTCGGGGCAGATCCACGTCCGGCTCGTCGGCGCGCATCCTCTCTGGGGAAACCATCTGTCCGTCCAACCAATCTTCAGATATCTTTGTTTATCAGGAATGTTCATTCATTTCATCATAGATGGAACGCCGCTCGCGCGTGTGCATCATACTTGGACGCGAACAGCAGAGATCTGTGCAGGGATCGTACCGTCCTTGAGCTAGGAGCAGGCGGCGCGCTGCCCAGCCTCATCGCCGCTAAAAACGACGCCGGCCGCGTAAGCCTAACCTCCCTCCCTAGACCATCCCAGCATTCAGATCTTCCAAATTCATCCTCGCGCAGGTCGTGATCACAGACTACCCCGACGCCGCGCTCCTCGACAACGTGCGGCACAACGTAGAAAAAAACCTCTCCGCCGCCGAACGCGCGCGCGTCTCTGTCCAAGTCGGTGCTCCGTCCATCGAATCGTCGTCCTTTCTTGCTGATCGTCATGCTTCATGGCCCACAAAAGGGATACATTTGGGGCCGGCCGGTCAAGCAACTTCTCGACGCCCTCCCAGATGCACGATCCGGCTTTGATCTAATCGTACTATCCGACCTCATATTCAACCACTCGCAGGTGAGGCTCCCACCCCTCTCCACCGATCACTCATCGTGATTCGTCGCGCTCACCTCCGTCGCGTCCGCTACGTCCGCGCAGCACGACGCGCTTTTGGCGACCTGCGAGCAGGCTCTCGCGCAAGACAAGGACGGCTCCATGTCGTTGTCTTCGGCGAGCGTGCTCGTGTTCTACACGCACCATCGTCCATATCTGGCCCACCGCGACATGCAGTTCTTTGCCAAGGCTAGAGAGCGAGGTTGGACCTGCGACGAGATCCTCACTCAGACGTTCGAGGTGCGCTCCTCTTGATTTTGTTCTTACCTATATGCCTAATCACGCCGTCCATGAAGCCCATGTTTCCTGATGATCCTGGGGAGGAAGAGATCAGAGCAACTGTGCACGGTTGGCGGCTTTGGCGTCGACATATGTAGAACAAAAACTACAATATGGCTTCAGATGCAAACAATTATCGATAAAAAAAAATGATGTATGTTATGCAGAACAAGTGGTAAGATGACTGATAAACTACTACGGTGAAAGAAAAAATTAGAGGAGAGATCTAACGGTATGAAAAATAGCCAATCATAGCGTTGTTCAGACTAGACGAGTGATTTACTAGTGCATTCGGAGGCCGATTTTCGTCCGGGCTCGGTGCATTCGGACCAGGCGGCGTAGGCCTGCCATCGTCGCTGTTGCTTTTCGCAGGACAGATCGATCCGTGCCTCTTCAGCTCGTCGTCTCTGGCAAAAGAAGCATTGCAGAGCCGGCAAAGTGCTCTGCAACGCAGATGTGCCCAAAGGCACCTTTTTATGCCCTTGGTATCTTTGCGGGATGTCCCGCAAATGATCTCATTTTCATCCTGTGTTTCCTCCTGCGTCCCCTCCGCTCCGTCTCCTCCGCCTTCGCCGTACCAACCGCTGCGGTCGACGAGCCTCCCCCGTCCTACTACCCACGCACAGGTGTCGGCCTCTCGATGAACTTGTGCGATGTGCTCCTCCATCTCCCCATAGACTCTTTTCAGCATCTCTTCATCGCTCTCCCGCTCGCTTCCCGACCTCGCTGCGTGCTGGAACCGGAACTGCTCATTGCACCCGCGCCAGCGGCATGTCTCGACGGACCCGACGGCATGCCTGAAATTTTCAGGCTGTCGGGGTTTAAGGAGCTTCAACACCCCCCCGATCGTGTGGGCGTTAAGGCCATGATCGTGGCACGTGGCGATCGCGTCCCACAGCGGGCGCATGTCCCTGCTCATCCCTTCGTACGCTTGCTGCGAAGGAAGGCAGTGAGGCAGGATGGCCAATCCTGGCATCGGAAAGGTAATCCCAGCAGAATGTCCTCTGTTGGCGAGGGACGCGGAATAGTCGGGCAAGACCTTCGCCTGGTATAGCTCACCCCGGAGCAGGAAGGCCAAGTCCGACAGGTTCGGTAAATCTGTCAAAGACGCAGCTGACCCCGAAGGCGAGGAGAACGACGATGAGGAGGAGATTGGGTTGCTTTCGTTTTTGGCTCTCTTAGGTCTTTGGCTCCGCTTGTATGGCGCGGTCCTGGGAGAAGTCTTGCGCCGCTTGGGGCGTGATCCCGGCGATCGTGGAAGCGCAGGCGGCAAGTTCGACGGCTGCGTCGATTGCAACGGAGCGCGTGGGCGCGTGGACACGGCCGTCGAGGACGAGGCCGCTTCTTCCATGTGCAGTTGGGGAAGAAAGGGGGCGTTTTGTGGGATATACTGCGCTGGGGTGTTGGGAGCGGCTGGATAGGCTGTGTGGGACGCCGTGAGGAGTTGGACTGGCGATGTAGGAGATGCGAAGGCCACGTGGGTCCCGCGAGAGGTCGATGAGGAGGCGACTGGATCTGGAACTTGGTGTTCGCCGGGGAGCTGCTGTTCAGCAGCAGGAAGATCGCCGTTGTACCTATTTGGAGGCATTGCGCGTCAGTACAATAGTGATGCATTTCGTTAGAAGCCTGCTCACGAGATGTTCAGGTTTTCATCGGGAAACGACTGCCTGTAGATGGCTTCCAAACTCTGAGAAATAGACTGGGACAACCGGTCGATCGCGTCAAAACTCCATGCTCCTAGCGCCGTGACGTCGCGCTGTGAACGAGGAACTTGCTCTTCCGCAGCAACGGGGACAGAAAAATACGCGTCGTCATAGCTGTGAAGCGTCAGTACAATACCGATGCGCGTCGCCGGAAGCATACTTACATGTTCTGGCTGGAGTCCGCATCCAATTGCCCAAAAATGGATTGCCTCCCCAAGCTTTGAGCAAAATATTGGGTCATCATACCGTGACTTGTCAATGATGAAGCAGGGGGTGCGGCGAATTCATATGGACCGGGGAGCTGTTCTGCGGCAGCATGCTGGGTCTGGAGAGTGAAGTCCTCATTCCTAATTGAAACACGTTGTGCGTCAGCAAGACAGCGATGTGCGTCACAGAAAGCCTACCCACAATTCGCTTTGGTTCGATTCCAGACCGAAATGTCTCAAAAACGCATCCCAATCGAGTTGGGAGTCATGTCCACCGCAGACAGATGCATTGAAAGATGAAATGGTCATTGCAGAAGAACAAGATTGCGAGTTTGAGACAAGGACGACAAAGCAAGACGATGTTGGGGGGGGTATAACGAGTCTGTCCCGTCTTAAATAGGTCTGACAGTGGAATTGACCTCGCAAAGTGGGCAAGTTGAAGTTTTCCCAAGTGGGCTAAACTCCAGGACGGTCAAAACGTCGAAGTAGAATCTCATTGTCTATCCATTGCAGGGCGTTGATTAGTGATTTGAAATGATAAAAGGTCCTGCATCTCTCACTGTGCACCTCACAGAAATTTGTTCTTCGGTCGCAGTCAATCGAAGTCCTTTGTGAGTCACTGTCCAGATGTGACATTGTGCGATCCAAACGTACGGTGGTTGACGTCATCGACATGTGCGAACAAAGAACATTTTGGTTTGTGGCCCGAAAAAAAATCAGCCAAAATGTCGCAAGGTTCCGGAATGGACAAAAGGGCGCCGTTACCAAGGAAAAGCCGAGTACGCTTGCCCCGGAGAAGTGACCAAACGTTTTGCACAAGTCAAAAAGGTTTCCAGCACTCCGGTGCCGCCCACAGAACGAATGTTGCTCATGCATGCGTTTCCCTACATTGTCGTGTAGAAAGCTCCTGAAAAATCTATCGATGGTTCCCCAGGCACGGCGATCGACGAATTCGGAGCGGTGGCAGGCAGAACCCTGAGATTGATTGAGTTTAAGCGACACAAAGAACTGCACCCGTGTCATGACACCGACACTTCGAACTGACACATCTTCATGGCGATCATTCTACATTGTAAGCCTTCTCCAATACGTGGCCAGAGAACCTGAAAATGTTCTGGAGGAATAAACTGATGGGAAGAAAAGGAAATACTCGCCATGTGTTGTGCCGTTAAACCCGTTTTTGATCAGATCATGATCGGGCAACTGAAGCCCACGTCTTACCACCAACTGCAACCGGATCAGCCCTCCAAAAACATTTCATGTCCCCCTTGAACGTGCCCGCCCTGCCATGGATATGCGGTAAATTCGACTATTTTTCAAAGACATCTTTGCGATTGCGATTTGAATGGAACTTTTAACAAGACCCAGACCTTTCAATCTGGAACACCAAGTTTGGATGCGCCCGAACGAACTGGCGTGCTCACCGGCCTTTGCGAGAAGCGTCCTCGAATGTTGCCAGGCTTATTCGCCGGCCCGAAATGGTAGGCCAATTCTAGCCACAAACCTATCCCTTCACATTGACCCTACTCGGCGCTCTGGTCGCTTCGTACAGCCTTTGCACAGGTCACCACCAGGGTGCTACCCATTCAACAATACCCGGCAGCGTAAAGGCAAGAACATGGCAAGACTATTCTGGTTTGCCACGCCGATGACCGCGTAGCACTCTGCGTTCACAGCAGGGATCGTGGTCTCTCGGGACTTAAGGCGTCCACAGATGAATACGTCAATTATCATTGCAAGACTCGTCCATGAAGTGCGGTGCAAGGCTTTCACGAACAATTCCGACGCAGAACTGACAGAGGTACACGTGAGGAAGCATCCGACGACGCCACCGTCACCAACTTGCGAGGTCAGCCAAGGGATGCTACGACGATAAACAGACGTTCCGTGCCGGCGTGCGAGAAGGAATAGGCGTTGAAATTGTAGAGGCAAGGTAGATTTCAATATGTAATCCAAATATCAATTGACAGAGGATGCAATATCGCCTTCAAGTTCAAAGCAGACTAGGCAAGCAGGATAGACCTTCCGTGTCTGGGGTCTGGGACTATGATCACCACACGCACATGCGACGCTAATTCTGGTCCGGGGGTCATGAAAGGCAAGACATCGAAAGAGGGCACATCGTAACACCTGGGGGACATTTCTTCCTCCAGGATAGAAAGGTTGTCAAAAGTACCAGCATGCACTGCTCATTTCCAGCCCAACAGCGGATAGGATTCAGCAGCTCGTGCGCTCCTTATCCGTCTGAAGCAATGACAAATTGCTTCGTTGTACTCTGAACTTCGCAACTTGATTTGGGGGCCGGTCAGCAAATGATACGCAAGGTCTTGCTCAGACTTGGCCGTTGGGCGGAGTGTCGATGCTGATCAAGGTCAGTCCATCGTCTCTTGCTTGTGGCTTCGCTCTCGCTTTCAGCCCGTCCATGTCAGCGGGGTCCCCGGCGATGGTGTCACTACGGAACGACCACCGGAACAAGTGCGCAGGAGCCTTCAGGTCAGTGCCTCTCCCTCTAGCGATGTCGCGCTCCTGAGCTCCAAGTAGGGTCAAGCGGGCGGGTGGTGGATGATTCTCCACAAATCCGAGGGTATTAGCAGTTGGCCACGCATGGCAGGTCTGCGTGGTTCAGCGAGACAGAGACAGAAGTGAGCTTCTCGTCGGTTCCATTTCACCTCCAAGCTCCAAGCTCCTAGCGCAACAAGCAATGGTCAAGGGCGGTGGCGGGTTCTTAATGGTTCCGTGGTCGTATTAGCATATACGCAGCCTTCACGAATGTTCCACCCGCACATCCGATGACACCCACGCCCATCTCGGAGCCTATCCTTGATAGGCAGCAAGATCCAGACGGACCCGGAACGCCCAGAAGGGAAGGTCCCACTCGTCCAGATCAATTTGCCGAGTGCGGCAACGGGTCGATCGCTCGAAGGGGGCTCATGCCGGCGGCAGTGTCAGAGTCACTAGCGTACGAGCGCAGGGTCCGGAAAAAGCAGGAGAAGTATTCAGCGGAGCTGTGGAGTTGTGGCGCTGAAGAGGTAGATTGTTTGCCAACGGGTGAGAAGCGAGAGGCCTTCAGTGGCGTTCGAATCTTCCTTTTTGCAAATTTTGACACTGGAATGAAACCAGCGTAGAAGGATATCATTCCGAGTTTCGGTATCGTATGTCCGCGGAGAACGGCATTGAGCCGTGTATCGCCGCTTTTCAGTCCTGTAAAAATAGCAGGAGACTCTCAATCCAATGATCCGAGCGTACGAGGATTTTCGGGCAACGTTCAAGTTCTTGTTGTGCAATGCAAAGAAAAGGTTCAGCGGACGTTAACGCCGATTGGGTGCCACGTTACGCGAAGAAAATAATCGAGAGGCTTTAATCGCACACGATTCTACGTGCAGGGCTGAGGGGAGCAGAACCTCGTTCGAAGAGGAAATGGGGAAGGCGGCGACAAGCTGGCTGTGGACGCCTGGGTCGTCGACCAGTTCTCCAATCACGTCTTTTTCCACGCAGCTATCAGAGAGAAGTTGGAGTTGAGATGAACAATGTTAGATGAGATGACAAAACGACATAAGTGGAGTTGAAACAGAAGCAGATGGAAGAGAAGGAGCTTCTAGTGGGGAAGGAGCGTAGTGGAGAAACAAGAGACGAGACAAGATTTGTTGACCAACTTCGCCTATGATGCCGAGAAAGGCGATCAAACAGCTGGCGCACATGATCGATGCGTGTAAATCCAGACAGACAACTGGTTGTCAGTACTCAAATCATTGGTGATCGACCCTGAACCGACAAAAAAAAAACAGAAAAGGCAATATCTATTTCGCGATTTGCCTCTGATTCATCGGATAAAGAAGGGAGGTGCAAAATGAACGAGATGGAAAGTCAACGGGGTGCGGGGGGGACAAAGAATTGTCACATATGTGCTGTAGATGGGCTTTCTGCGGTTCACCTGTACCTCAAGCTGCCTGGTTGAAGTGTTATCCGCAAATGACAAGGGTGCGAGAGCAACTGCAGTTCAAGACCTTGATGGGATGTCAGAGGAGGTCTGGAACATGATGTTATCGACATTTGGAATGATCCAACGGAATCTATCGTTGTGAGTGAATTCATGCCTCGGCCGCGGCGAGCAAGCGGAAGCTTTTGCGGCACGCCGCTTGAATATGCAACGGCTGACCGGGTATCTCATGGGTGGGCAATATCGGACTTTGAGATGTGTACCTATGTACGCATTTGGGCTCGAAACTCGAGTCCAGAACGGCTGAAATCAGAAAACATTTCATGACATGCTCGTGGTAAAGCAAAATGACCTACACGTGTATTGGCACCTTGCCCTGTCAAAAACAAATGATGGGCCAGAAGTCTGCAGCCTAGATTCTAGCTATTTTCTGCGTAAATGCAAAAGTCATGGAGCACATGGAGGTCTTGATAGACATTTGTCGATAAACCTTTGGTGAAAGGATATACGCTTAGTTTGTGGATCTAGGCGCAGCAATGAGTTAGCGTCTTCCAGAACAGCCTCGCGCTGTGATCCAATCATTTGTCGAACGCGTCTTTCCGATATTTCGTTCTTCAGTTCCTTGATCCGGGTTCGTATTTCCCATCGGAGCCTTCTCGAGAGACGAGAACGATCCCAGGTCCATTGGCTTGCCAGATTCGAGTCATCTGGGTGATCTCGCTGCCCCAGTAAAGACAAGGGAAGCTCCTCGGTCATGGAACGAGGCTTACAGTTCGGCCTGGGCATATAAGATGCTCAACTCTTTCCCTTTGGTAGGAAGACCATCGGCCTTTTCGCTTCACATTCAGCGTATCTCCCCATGGCTTCTCCAATGGTCGACGGCATGCCCCACTTGCTGGGGCTGCCCTCTGCATCAGACTACATCGTGTCGTCGTATTTCGACGAGCCACATTCCCCTATCCCTGTGGACTACTGCGCAGTGCCCGCCCTGATGAGTTCGCCGGCTGCTTCCACCTCAACCCTCTCTTGTGATGACGCCCAACCTAATCCATTTCCGCAGGAGCTTCCTGACGAGGTTGCGCCCCTCGAGCAGGAGTACATCCTCTCTGTTTCGACCGCGTTCTTTCCCGGCGCGCACGATACCCCATTTGACACCATGTTCTCCTCCTCCGATGGCGTCATCTTCTATGTGCACTCCTCCGTCCTCACGCGTACTAGCAAGTGCGCGTTTGAGCCATTACTTCTGGTATCACTTACGTCAGATCTTTGCCGCAACGTATGTATCTCCGTACCGGAGCCCTCGACGGTGCTCAACATCATGCTGCACCTGCTCTACGGCCTCTCATGCGCACAGAACCAACCGACGTTTGCCGACATTGAAACCGCATTCGACCGCCTGCCACAATACGGCATCGACCCGCGGGTGCATGTCACGTTCGCGGACCCGTTTCACGAGCTCCTCCTGTCCTTTGCCCCTCTCTTCCCGCTCGAGCTCTACGCGCTTGCCGCACGGCACGGCCTCGAGGACATTGCCGCGGCAGCATCTACGCACCTTCTCTCGTATAACCTCGCCGACATCTCGGACGAGACGGCGGAGCGGATTGGCGCAAAGTACCTCAAGCGTCTCGTGCGTCTGCACTTCCTCCGTCTGCGCTCGCTCAGGGACATACTCTTCAACCCACCCGAGTCACATCCGCCCGTGCTCGAGTGCAGCTTCAGCGAACAAAAGAAGCTTACGAGAGCGTGGGCGCTCGTCACCGCGTATCTCGCATGGGACGCCAAGCCAGGCGAGTGTTGGATATGGACTTAGTTTCCTTGCTTGCTCTAAGGAATGGCGATGCTGACATGGCGAGGCGCAGATACGTCGACGTTCACAATACGTTCTGTGTTCAAGCCTATGCAACAGCAGCTAAGCTGCGACCTATGCAAAAAGGCTCTTGAGCAGAGGGTCAAAGATGTCATTATCCAGTGGACTAACGTCGATGTGAGCGCTCACCAGGTTTCCGCCTGTCTCGGCCCCATCTGACGGTCCACAGCGCAAGATCTAGCCCCCAATCTAGAAATACCATTCATATCTCAATGCAAACAAGGATCGGCGACTTCTCTTCTTCTCTTATGGGGCTTCGGGTTTCCTTCTTTGCATGAAAAAGTGGCTCAACCTTCAATCTGCTATCCTATCTCTGTCCCGTTCTCCATCTTCAATATATACTGTAGACAGCAACTGTAAATTAAAAGGTCAATATACACGCATGCCACCTGTCTGGAATAATGCTGTCGCGAAAATAATATGATCGATGCCTTGCAAGACGTCGGTGTCATGAGCCCTCCACCGGACAACCTGTGTTACACGGTAATTTCCAGTCAGTTACGAGTTGAATGTTGAATGGCTTATCTAGGAGCCTGCGAATGCTCGCAACTGCACCTTCGACAACCTCTACGCTGATACAGATGTCAAAAGCAAGAGATCCATGTGCTCTATGTCCCCCACAAGAAATCACGCCCGGGACTTCCAGGAGCCTAGACTGATACACAATACATGTGCTCGCCAAGCGGATGGCAGAAGAACAGGTGGACGGCAACGAGAAGCAACGTGTGGGCTTCCTTTCTAGCCCGAGGCGAATTCTTGTAAGACATGTACTTGACGACCAGTGATTCTAGTGTTTTGTTCGTATCTCATGTCTGAGACTGAGATTGTTGGGCATTGCCATGATATTACTGATATGGGACATCTTTTCCCCGTTCCTGTCGATCGCTGGTGGATCGATCAAATCGCGTCCACCACTCCAACTCCAACCCCGTCTCCCCACAAGTCAGTCTGGTGCCTGGGCATAGAAACACTTTGGCGGAAGGGGAAAGAGATGGTGGTGGGACTAGGAGAAAGGATTTCTGGGTGCTCATATGCTTCGATGACACTGGAGTGGTTATCAGAGTCGGACTTGCCATGGCGGTGCACCACAAATATCGCCACGTCGGGCCGGGGATCTGAAAGCTAGAAACAGTGGTTCTTTGAGGCGGGCCCTTTCGTACAGCTTCAAGAGGGAGGGCGAAATTATACTGTCCGATTTCCTCAAGAATCGAAAATCCTCTCTGAGGCCCCCACCATCGGGGAAGGATCCCACTGCAGTAGGAGGTGGTAGGAAGTCCTCGCCCCAATTTTGAGCATCTTTGAGAATATAACCCTGCACACGATTGCGTTCGAATGTATGTGACATCCATAGGTGTTGAGCGCTGAGCACGTAAATCCATATCGGAATACATATGTAATAGCAATCTAATATAACATCATGAGTACAGTTCGACAAAATCTACAAGTCGTGAAGGAAAAAGGTCCGTAAGCAGACAAGACAGTTCACCTCCCCGCGTCCTGCCTTTTCGAGTTCTCGTAGCATTCCAGGGTGACGCTCGCCAAAAAGCCCGGTATGCATTGCTCGTTTTCGATCCAGTAGTGCATGAGGTTCGGTAAGTCCTGCGGCCCTCCTTCGCCTTGAGCGACGAGCTGCATCCGCACGCTCTGGCCTTCGCCGCCCTGCTTGGCGTTGATGGGCTGAAAAACGAACGAGGCGCAGAGGTCGTAGATAGATGTCACACGGACTTGGCCATTTGGATAGAATGCCAGCTTCACGCCAAGTATAGACGCGATGGCCTCTCGGAACTCGGCACTCTTGGACGAAAAGATCTGTCATGGCCAGATCAGGGGAGGGAACGCAAAACCCAGGCACATATTCACCTGTTGTAGCCTAAGTAGTCGCTTTTCCTTCTGTTTCACGACATCTTCCAGCTCCTGCTTCTCCCTATTCACGAGCTCCCAGCTTTCCCTTGGCACGAGCTCCTCATTGCCATCGTCTAGCCCTCCTTGGCCACCAGTACGGGCTCCACTCTCCTCCAGCTCCTTTAATCTCTTCATCAATGCTTCGTTCTCGCTCTTCAGCCTGTTCATGGCAGCCTGGCGCAGATCGAACCACTGCTGTTCCGGATTGTCCTTAAGCGACAGGACGCGCGTTTTCGGGGGAACGTGTCGTCCGCCCGCGATCTCCCCGCTCAGCTCGAAGAGAGACTGTTCGAGTTCATCAATCTTTTCTAGATACGCCTTGGACTCCGACTCGAACGACTCTAGGGCTGAGCGAAAATCGTCGACTTTTTGACACTGCATCTGATGATGAAAACATAAACCAACCTTGTTGCATTTGCTCCTTTTCAGCCTTTATTACTTTCATCTGGGATGCAAGCTCCTCTCGCGTGTGGCCATGACCAAGCGTCGAAGAATCGCCTCCTAGAGCATCGATTTCACACGCCAGCTGGTTGTTCACGGTCTTGAATTCTTCTAACAGTGCTTCAAGCTGCTCAATCCGTTTCGTTTGCGCCTCGTTGATCGATGTCTCTTCCTCGTTTGCGTGCTCTGCGTTGAAGCCGGCCTAGTCAAAGATTCATGCCAGGTAAGGACTTAGTTGTAGTCAGAGGGACTTACAACGAGCGTTCGTAGGAATCCGACTTCCCGTTCAGCGACAATAACACGCTGTTCCTTGCGAAGAATCTGGTCCTTCAGCTCACGGCAATCGCTTTCAGATTTTTCCATTTTCCCGCGCATTTCCGCTTCCAGAGCCTCGAGGCTGCTGACTTCTGCCTCGCGCCGACGAAGCGAAGCCACTGTAGAACCGTGTTCTTCTAGTAACCGTGCGTGGGCGAGACGAAGCTCGGAAAGACTCCGCGTAATGGACACTGGTGTCTTCGATGGAGTCGATGACTCCGCCATATTTTCTTTGGTCCTGATATTGAAACTATTGAATGGTCTCGACAGAGAAAAACGAGGAAATGTAGTATACCATGCTTCTCTTTCGCGTCTCCCTGCCAGAACCTCAGCTTCTAGCTTCACGATCTTCTCTCTCAGTTCCTCCATCATCTTCACCTTTCTCTCCAGACCCCTCTTTTCCTCCCTCAGGACCTCCACACTTGTGTTTCGTTCCCTTAAAATGGTCACTTCTGACGTCAGCTTGGCATTCGTCGATTCTAATGACCGGAGGTAACCAGCTTGATGGTGGAGCTCTTCGCGAACGACCTTCATGGACTCTGCTTCTGTGTCTTTCCTCTCCAACGCGTCCTGTACGGAGCTAAGCTCGTCAAACTGCTCCCGCAGTTCCTCAATCGTCCTGCCTCGCTCTTCAGCTAGCTGCTTCGTCTGCGCTAGTTCTTCTTCCAGGTAGCTGAGCTGGTGTGATATAGTGGCAATTTGGGATTTCTGAGTCGCGATAGTCTGGGCTGTGTTCCGTGAGAGGGTGGAATGCGCATCTTGCAAATCCGCGTGCTCTTCCCGGAGGATAGATAGTGAATCTCGCAGGGCGCGTAGTTCCTGATCACTTCTTCGCTGTGTGACGCGATGTATCAGATGCTCTGCAGAACAAAGAGAGGATATGGATTGACCTTCTCGCGCTCGTATTCAGCTCGTTCCTTCTCCTTCTCCTCCCTCTCCTCTTTCTCCCTATCTGCAAACCACCGCCGGTCTCTCTCCAACCGCTCAATGATAAGCTCCTTCTCCCTGAGCTTTGTTTCCAGCTCCATCTTCGTCGTATGAGCGGCAACGAGCTTTCGTTCAAGGTTCGCCTGCGCCATAGTTGACGAGAGAACCTGTGAACGCTGCTGCCGTTTCGCTGTCGAAAGTTTCGGATCTGTATGTCAAACTTTTAATAAATCCGTCCGTTTGCGTGCACAAAGGCGTAGCGCTCGATGCATGAATCTACACTGACCTCGCTCCAGTTCTGCAACCAGCGAGTCACGCTTCGTCGCCGTCGACGGTGTCGGCGCAAACGGATTATACGAGGTAGACCTGTTGAAGGGCGTCGAAAACTCATCCCTTTCCATCTTAAATGCGCGATGGCGGGGACAATGGACGGCAGCAAAGAGGATTATTGATACTTATTTGTGCAATCGCTGTCAACTCCGTTCAGGGGCCCTCGCTTTCAGTCCCAGTTGCACGCCTTTTTTTCTTCTGCTCCATGTACTCTGACGATAGCTCCGAACTCACTGGAATAGAGTCAGATGACGATTATCAGGGAACATCAAACAAAGCAGCAAAGGATGTCCGCAAGCATGATGGGTATCGCATAAAAAATGCGCTCAAGCCACCGCGAGCAACGACCTATACTGCCGCGGCTTTGCACGGTGAGTGGGCGTGTATCGAGTTCCTGTGACGTGATTTGTCGTTGATCTTGTATTTCAGACCAGATCGTCAATGCGGATATCGACCTTGAGCCGGAGTATCAACGAGGTATGCCCTCCAAGCCCGCTGGAGACGATGTCCCATGTCTCAACGTCTTCATTTTCGTTGTAGACGTTGTCTGGCCAGACACGAAACAAATTGGACTCATAGACTCTATTTTCCGCAATTTCTACATTCCTCCAGTCATCTTCGGTATGCGACGCACTGCGTTTTCGCCATGGACACTATTCATCTTGTTTTCTTCATACACGTGTTGCTCCAGCCACGAAAATATCCGATGATGGAACAGAGGCGAAAACGTGCATAGATGGGAAACAGCGTCTAACTTCAATACGAAAGTGCGTGTGTTCATCATGTTTGTCATATAATAGTCGTTTTATACGCTTCTCTTCATCTTTGCCAGATTCATGGATGGAATAGTGAGCTCAGTTATCTTTCCAACTCTTTTCTAATCCCTCATTTACATTCTATTCCGTTTGCAGATACCACGTCAGTTTTGTCACCAGTCCGCCCTTGCTGATGATTACTGACCAGGACTCTCCACCCCTCACAGACAAGGATCCGTACGTCACGCAACGCACTTCTGTTCCCGCATGATTTATACTCCCTCACAGATCGACAGGCGAGAAATTATGGTATAAGGATGATCCTGTGCCCGCCTCAAAGTCACGGCCGAGGAAGATCCTTCCGGATAAACTGAAGCGTGCCTTTGCTAACAAGCAGATTGTCTGCGTAGAGTACCAAGACATCACAGGAAATGATGAACGAGAAATCTTCCAGGTGTGTCAAGTCGATGAATACTTGCTCCTCTTGTCCCTGACCGCCCAAACAGAGAGTTCAACTTGGGATGGCACTCACGCCAGCGGGTTGGTGTTCCATGACGAACGCGAATTTCTGGAGTTAATTAAGGGTGAACTAGAAAAATTGCAGGTCATAAGCACCCCCCGTGCCGCCTTCATACGCGAAGTACAGTATAAATTTCTCAAAGACGAAAACGGTCTAGGAGGCGAGGCCTTGGAATGGGACCGCTCCCGTGGGAGCGACTTCCGATGCCTTGCGCAGGCCATCTATTGCATAAATACCTACGGTCCGACGATGAAATCCGCTGGATCTATCGTCAGGCTCGAAAAGTGGTTGAGCGTCTCCGAACCGTTCCCACCCTCGCTGCAGGACAAAGTGCACGACACGTTCCGCGTGTTCTCTGAACTCGTGCAGGACCCACAGCTGAGCCAGTTCTTCAGAAAGCCGTCCAAAGTCTCCCCCATCGAGTTCGTCCTGATCAGCCTCCTCGTTGCAGTCCACAAGGATGCTCTAAGCCGCGCCCAGCTCGCCGCTACGATTGCAAAGATGCGCGATGATGTGAGAGATTCACATTTTGATATCCGCATGAACGATCGTGTGGCGAAGACGATGTTGGATTTCATCAAGAACGTACGGATTACCGGGTTGGGAGAGAGCAGCACGAAACCTACGGGCGCGAAGCGGAAGCGGTCCACCAGCGAGGACGATGGCGCGGACTACAAGGAAGCATCCGGCTCTGGATCCAATACGAAGCCGAAACCAAAGGCAAAAAAAAGCTCCCCCTCGACACCCGCCACCTCTGCGCCGCCCAAAGCCATTTTATCGACCCAGAAGCCGATCTCCGTGCTGGGGCCGCCCTCGTCACCGCCGTCAGTCCGAAAACCGACGCCGATCCTAACACCCGCTTCAACGCCGACGGTTCCCGCCGCACCGACGCCGACCCATTCCGCCCCGTCATCGGACAGGATGGCAGCCCTGCGCGCGGCGAAAAGCACGATAGCGGCAGCAGCCACGTCGTCGTCGCAGCGCCCGAGGTCGCTGCCGACCCCCCCGCCGCAGCCTCGCACGGTGCAAGCCTCATCCTCATCATCAACGTCGCATGCGCTTGCGCAGCTGCCATCCCCTGGCGCGGGCAACCCGTCTAGATTCAGCCAACAGCAGCAACAGCGGCCACCACATCTGCCGCAGCCGCCGCGCTTACCGCCGACGGGGCCCAGGTCGCAACCGGTCGACACGGCACTCATGGCTACGCTTATGCGCGGCGGGAAACAGCAGTCGCAGCCCCATACGCCCGTGTTACCGCACCAGCCCGCTTACCATCCTCACCCGCTTCAGCCACCCCGCATGCCATCGTCCGTGTCGATAGCGTCGCCCTCATCTGCGCCCTCGTTGATGCATGATCCGCGGTCCCACACGCAACGGCATCCATCTGGCCAGGCCTCGAATCCTGGAGGACACCAGCGATGAGGAGCTCATCATGTGGCTTGGCGATAGCGTCTGGAACATCTGGATTTCTCTCATCCTCTTATGTTCCTTCTTTTTGCCTGTTTTCTCTTATCACTTATTCCTTTTGTCATTCATTTTATTATGCGTCTCTTCTCCATCTTCCTTCTGTCTTGCCCTGGTCATGACGGCGGAGGTAAGATGCTCCAAGGCAGGAAGGAAGCGCATTCCATTCGACCTGCTTTCCAAGCCATCATGATGGTCGCCGCGGACCCAGAAGTGACTCGCAGTAGGAGCAAAACTGGCGAGAAATTTTGAGCACGCTGACTCTAATAGAAGTCCTTCCACACACGGTTGTTCTTTATCCCTCCCCCTTGCCCATGTCCTTGCCCGTACCCGTTTCCGATTTCCTCGTCTTCTGTTCTTCCTTATTCTTTTCCCTTTCGTATTCCTGTGTTTTCCCCGGTTGCTGAAGCGTTTTTAATATATCATGTTTCCTTTCTGTTTTTCCCTCGACCATGACACGAGGTGATGAAATATTGAAGATCTACGTTCCTTGTAGGTCCACCTCACTTCTAGGTCGTCCTTTTCCCCCCTTCATTCTAGTGCCAAAAAAAAAATAATGTAGAAGACCAAAAGGAAAAACAGACATAACTCAAGTTCCTTTCTCATATAGTTGAGTACGAGGGCACACAGGATAAAGAAAATGCGAAAAGAAAGTTCTTTTAATTTTTTTCTTCAAATTTGGGAATACGACAACGACGATCGCTTGGTATGCTATCGGATCGTCGGGTGCCGGTGCTCTAATGAAACAGGTCATCCTCAAAGAGAGGACTAGACCCCTCATGATGGTTCCCGTGCAACATCTCCATATCACACCGGCCGTGAGCGGCGCCACTAGCTTGTCAAGAATGGAAAGCATCAGGACGAGGGAGATGGAGCATGTCGAAGAAGTTGCATGAGCTCACGAGGCTCGCCGTTTTTTAAGGTCTGGATCGTCCCTTCCCCGCACGCCGGATACGCCGGCGCATCTTTTCGTTCACAATTGGAGATATGCTTCCTGGGCCTTCTCTCGCTCTTGTGCCCTCCCAAGCATTTTTCGCGTGGACATCTCAGCCGCTTTGTCGGGTCTTCGTTTCGTTTCAGCTCGGCTGGTTCGGTCCACGAATCTGTCCATCTTACGAACATAGGGCCGAAGCTGAGTTCGTTTGCGTGTTAGATGTACTTTCGTGATTCAACACCCCAGATTCCTTTGTCGATGACGATGCCGTTATCGTACTAGATGCAGACAAGTTGGAAAGAAGAAAACAAAACAAGAAAGGGTAATCTTGAGGATTATATGGTTAGACGAGAAGAGAGGTTCGTATGGCAGCGTCTTTAATGATCCACCTAGCCCATGACCACGTCACGTATCCTCCAAAAGGGCTAGAGTAGCCACACAGAAAAAAGGACATGGACAAAACCTCGTCGATTATTTGAACACTCCACGTCACAATCGTCATGAGAGGTTATCCAAAATAGAGAAAGTGAAGAACGGGGAGGAAGATGACCGGAAGCTTAGATAGTCATGCCTTGGATGCCTCTCCTCTTGGGCCAATCGGCGCAGGGCGCTCACTGGTGCCGATAGGTCTGTGTACCATCAATCCGTACCTTCTGCCGTGGGTCGGAGTATGCTGTACGAGAGGTCACGAGGGTGCCCTAACCTATGAGCCGAACGGCCGCACGTCACCGAACTTGGATGTGCTTGCACTTTTCATCATGATCACAATCATCGCAGCCAGGCGGGGAAAAAGAGTTCATCGATTGTCTTCGCATTTCAAATGACGACGAAAACATATCGAGATGTGGCCAATCGTCTTTCCTTTTTTGCGCAGCGGGCGTTCCGCCGGTTTTCCGAGGACCGTTTCTGCTCCCGCTGGTTTTTCCGTCGCAAGCGTGTATGAATGCCGGGCCGGAGTTCTGAATGTCGAACGCTCCCTCAAGCCTTTGAACCCCAAATTTTACGACAACTTGGAGCTTAGCCAGGGTTCCCGAAAGAAAAGAGAAAGGCAAAAACTCAAACACAAAAAGAGGTCCACCTTTGGTACCCTTGGAAGTTGGAGCTAGTTTGCCTCAAAGAAAGACATGATTTCAGTGTTCTAGAATCACGAACCGAAGCGAGGGCGGTAAGACGGTATCTTTGAGACTTCTTCTCTGCTTTCCTTGATGTTCTTCGCCCGGAATCTATAACCTGACCTAAGGGCATAAGTCCGGCGCCACGACATTATGCGAGAGAGGGAAGACCACACAGAAGTGAACGTCAAACTGTCTGAAGAGACTCATTGTGACAATCGGTCTAAGGGGTGGGGGCAGCACGCGTTGGCCGGACCATGTTCATATAGAGGCGAGACACTATTTTGTGATTATGGTCAAAACAGATTTAAAAAAGATGAGGATGTCAATGTGGAGAAGCACCATTGATCATGATTCCGAAAACGATGTGATGAGCACAAATAGATTGGTCATGCGACTGTCAAAGTGAAACTTCCAATGGTATGAATGCGTTTTGATCCAGTTCATGTTTTTGATGCTCTTCTCGAACTGGCAATGGCTTATCACTGAAATCATGCCTCCCACATATGGCAGTTTGCAAGCCATATAGGGAGCTGTTTACTCCTCCCTTGAAGGGTTCGTTTCCTTTGATTCCGAGCCTGAATTTCTCCACACAGCTCTAGTTCTCTTTTGTCGCTCTCTGCACCGCAAAGGGGTTTTCAAACGGTATTGCAATCCCCCCCTCACCTCACTTATGTTCATGCCATCATCGTTACATTTTTGGTCTGTCGTCACATTTCTGGCCTGCATATCGCCACACATATCATTTAGGACGGCGATGTCAGCTAGCTAGTCGAATGATTGCTGTCGTCTTCATTCGACGCAGAACAGATGACAGGTAACGTGTCAAGTTTGTGTTATATAGGGGGATGATTGGATAACGTTAAAGACACGAAGAATGGAACGGTAACTTTTAGAAACAGCGAGCTACATAGAATTGGGGCGCAGAAGGGCACACAGAATTGGGAATAGCCATTTAGCGTGCCTTGCCCCAAATCTAGTACTGACATGTTGTGTTATAGGTCTACGACCCTGCAAGATCAGTGGACTTCTCGGAGCCGGCATTCAATAGCTACAGAAAGGCTATGATGCATTCAAATTCGTTGAAATGTGTTGTGAATGTTGTCTTATTTTTTATCACGGTTACCTCCCCCCCTTTTTTTTCCTTCCCTTTCCCTTTCAGGACTAGAACTGTTCAGCAAATCGAGCGCCAAAGATTCGAGGTGAGAAAGAGGTATTTAGACATACGGGTCATCCATTAGTCGCCATTGTAAGACAGCCCTCAGATGATGAGTGACAGGTACGACGGTGCATCTATGTCGCGTGTTTAATCAAGTTGGTCGAGCCGATTTGCAAGAAAAACAACAGATGACGATGATCAATGCGAGACGTCTGAGAAGGGGGACATGTGACAGGCTCAGTTGCGTCATGGCCCCGACACAGAAACATTTCACTGAAATCTCTAACACGTACTGCCATTGTCATGACCAAGATCCAATCCGAGCCTCAGCTGCCGCACCTGCGCGACCTCTTGCAGCCCGCTCTCTTCATTCAGCAGCTCTGCGCCTTTCTCGCTTACTGGTGGGCCAACCTCCGCAGCGAGCGCGTCGGCCACCCGTGCGTCGTCCGCGCGACGGGAGAGATCGTGCGCGAGCAAGTCCCGCTGCGCCGCCGCGCGTACGACCTGCTGCTCTTCTCCCCGCTGCTTGAATGGCTCGACCGCACGCAGCTTCTCCGTACCTACCTGCACCGCTGCGCAGACATCTCGGGCGCGTACGAGCGCGATCCGAGGTCCAAGCACGACATCAAGCCGTTCGTCGAGCGGTTCGGCATCGACATGGCCTCGTTCGACCCGCCCAACCCAGAGGCGTACACGTGCTTTAACAATTTTTTCACCCGGCACCTGGCAGAAGGCGCACGACCGCTTAACGGAGCGCCCGACGACGACTCCATTCTCGTATCCTGCGCCGACGCGCGCATCGTCGCGTTCGACTCTTTCCGGCTCACGACCGCATTTTGGATCAAAGGCCACGCGTTCTCGCTAGCCTCGCTTCTCGGCGCGGACGCCGACGCGCGGGAGCTGGCTGAGAATTGGACCGAGGGCAGCGTGTGCGTGTGCCGTCTCAGCCCCCAGGACTATCATCGGTACCATGCGCCCGTGCGAGGGCGGATCAAGTGGCTACGACACGTACCTGGGACGTATTACGGCGTGGATCCTCTCGCCGTGCGAAGCGATATCTCCGTCCTCGACGCCAATGCGCGCACCGCGCTGGTGCTCGATACTGGATCCGACGTGTGCGGCGACGTCCTCTTTGTCGCTATAGGCGCGAACGAGGTTGGCAGCGTCAAGATTGAGCGCACCGTCGGCGATGTGCTGGACAAGGGCGATGAGATCGGCTTATTTCAGTTTGGAGGCAGCTCGATCGTCATCGCGTTTGAGAAGGGAAGAATCGATTGGGACGAGGACATTCGCGAGGCGAGCTTGCTTGGCTACATGGTCGACGTCAAGGTGCGGGAGAAGATTGGGAGGGTCATTTGCGAACGAGGACTATAAGTTTAAAGCATGTAATAATTGTAGCCCTCTTGGCTCAGTTGGCTAGAGCGCAGGTCTCATAGAAATATGATCCATCCTAGATGGGAAATCCTGAGGTCGCAAGTTCGAGCCTTGCAGAGGGCACAGTCCTCTTTTGATTTTTACCATCATATCCATGATGTCAAAATGACTATCCCACAGTTGGATGGAAGAAAGCAGGTAACATGAGTTGTACAGTATAACATGCGAATTACAGATTTTCAATACGCTTCTGTCCGTCTACTAGGGAAAGCAATTTCTAGTGCTTGATGCATACCGTGATCTTCTGCCCTGGTATGTACGGGTTAGAATAGTCCTCTTGTGCGTGCACGATCACTGTCCCACCGCACTCGACGAACGGCTGGGCGGATGCCAATGTTGAAGAGGGCGAGGATTCCACGCCGAGAGTGGCCTGCTGCGCGGTCAGACAGCTGCACGGGAACGCGAGACGCTGCTTCATGCCCGAACGAATCAAAAACGGCTTGTCATGTCTGCAATCGACCATCAGATCCGGAATTGAAATCCAAGAGACCATGGAAATTTCGGAAAGAAATGTGGAGCCGCAGTTATAAGATAAGATAATAAATAAATAATCCGACGCACCGGAACTTCAGCCTCGCAATCTTCCTCAGCTCCTCGACGACGAGCCGTTCACGCAAGGCGTCGTCAACGCGAGCGACGCGCACGATGGAGAAACGGCCTCGGAACTCGAACCGCGGCGTCCGCCGAGCGATACGCAACTGCGAGTACATCTCGGACGCGGTTTGAAAGTCCGCCTCTGCTTCCGCGTCGGTGACATCGACGCTTGTGTTAATGTCCGAGGCAGAGGCGGAAACCGCGGAGGAGGGGTGAGAACTCTAGAAAGAGAGAAATGGGCTGTTGAAAGACAGGAGGAGGTCCGGCCCGACGTACGACGGAGTAGCTGCTCTGTTTCTGTTTCTGCTTCTCTTTCAGGCTCGTCTTTAGCCGCTTTCGCATTTCCTCAAGAGTACCACTCGGCTTCGCCCCGTTCTCGCTTTTATTCTTCTCGTGACCAAAGACTTCGCTCGCCTTTTTCTGAGCCTCCGCCGCGTCCAAGTCTTCATCAGATCCGTAGCTTAACAGCACGCGCACTCTCTCCGACTGTCGCGCCTTTGCGCGACGCGTCGCCTCGCGTCCGTACGCACGACACTTTTCGCACTGCTTCCGCGAATCGTCCGCGCGAACGGTCGGACGACGGCATTTCGTGCAGGACTTGAAGCCGTTCGGTTGAGAGTCGGTCTGAGTCTTGTTTGGGGGATTGCTAGATGGCAGAGGAGAGAGCGGAGGTGGTTTGTCTTTGTTCTTCGTGTTGTGATTGGCTATTGGAAGACTGTTCTGCGCAGGATCCGAAATCACCTTGTTGGATGATCTGGCCAGCGATGCGGAGTACGGGAACGCAGGCGCGGGTCGCAGCCCCGACGCAGACTGCTTATTGTACGCGGACGCGAGCGCATGTCCAAACAATAATTCCGCATCTGCGTCTATGCCCGCATCTATGAATGTTGGTTTAGGCTTTGGCTTGAACCGGGAATCGGAGGTGTCGGCGGGTACGGAGAAGGAGGGCCACGCTTTAGCTGGCTCAGGCTCGTTTTGAGACGACACGCGTTGTGTATGACTCTTCTGAAAGTTCTCCTTAGAAAACGGAAACGAAACCGATGAAAAGGTCGTCGCGTTCGCTGAAGACGTAGAGGCGGTCGGCTTGGACCAGGGCCAGGGTTGCTCTGCGAGCATGGGCTGGGGGGTGGGCACGGGTTGAGGTTTGGGCTTTGGATACGGGTTCGTCATCGTCGTTCTTGATTTTCTCTCCATCGTTCGCTGTCGCTTCGGTGAGAGCGAAATGTGTGATGCGAACGTCACGCTTTTTTTCTGGTGCAAATTCAGGAGAGAACACGCGACGCGTGGGGTGACCCCACGTGAGACGTGACTCGAACATCATATGCTACGTAACACAAAGTAAAATATATTGAATAGCTTTAAACATTTTAATTTATGGGACCGGATTCCTTACAGCGAATACTATATGCACAGGGGAAAGAGTGTCCTCGAAACAGCCGTGTCCATACCATACGACAAGAACGAAGAATTATGAAAAAAAAGGAGAAAGTTGGATTGTTTGGTTGGATAAAAGTACTAGATTTTGTGCTGGGACCGAGGTCAGATGGGAACTGAGACGGAAGGAGCGCGAGGAAGGGAAAGCTCACATCGACATGGGTCCACTGGATGATGACATCTTTGACCCGCTGTTCGAGGGCTTTTTTACACAAATCGCAACTGAGCTGTTGTTGCATGGGTTTAAACACGGAACGTATCGTGTACGTGGAGAGATCTAACGCAGGAAATGAGCATCGGTGCGTTGTAAAACCGATGGGAGGTGCATTGCACTCACCTGGACGGGCGTCCCAAGCCAGATACGCGGTGACAAGCGCCCACGCCCTGGTGAGCTTCTTCTGCTCGCTAAAGTTGCACTCTAGCACCGGTGCGTGCGACTCTGGAGGCTTGAGGAGGATGTTCTTGAGGGCGTTGACACGGTTGAAGTGCAGGCACACGAGGCGCTTGAGATACTTTGCGCCGATCCTGTCCGCGGCCTCGTCCGATATCTCTGCGAGGTTGCACGACAGCAGATGCGCGGACGCCGCGGCGGCGATATCTTCGAGGCCATGTCGCGCGGCGAGCGCGTAGAGGTCGAGCGGGAAGAGCGGCGCGAAGGAGAGGAGCAGCTCGTGGAACGGGTTCGCGAGCGTGACGTGCGCGCGCGGGTCAATGCCGTACTGCGGCAGACGGTCTATCGCCGCCTCGATATCCGCAAACGTCGGCTGGTTCTGCGCGCACGAGCGCCCGTACAGCACGTGCAGCATGATGTTGAGCACCGTCGAGAGCTCCGGGACGGGGATGCACGTGTTGCGGTACACGTCCGCCATGAGTGGTGCGGAGAGCAGAGGCTCGAACGCGGACTTTGACATGCGCGTCAGCACAGAGGCGTGCACGTAGAAGATGACACCGTCAGAGGAGGACAGGATCGTGTCGGCCTCGGTCTCGTGCGCGCCGGGGTAGAACGCGGTCGAGATGGAGACGAAACATTCCTGTTCCAGTCCGGGGCTAGTCGCGGGTTCCTGCAGCGGCAGCACAGGAAGGTATGTGAGCATGGAACGTGAAGCGGTTTATAAAGGGAAAAAACGTACAGAGGGAGTAGGCAGCGGGCAATAATCCATCTGCGGCGGGCAGGCGTCGAACTGGGCGAGGGCGGTGGCAGCGGCTGCTGCTGCTGCAGCTGAGGCGGTCTGCTCGTCAAAGTAGGGATGAGTAGAGAAATCAGGTGGCGCGACAGAGAGGCTAAGCTGGTGCATGGTTGCTACGGACGCCATCGCGCAAAGCCAGGTGTTTGGGAATCAACAACCGGAGTCGGGATGGCGGGGGGAGGATGCCCAAACGAGGGCTGCTTATATGCCTCAGGGAATCAACAAACCTTGCGTCATGTCCTCGGAAGGGACGGGGTTGGTGGTACAGATTGGGTTGGACCACCTCGGCGGGCCCATTCCGGGCGGTGGCCCCCGTCCCTTCCTCATCGACATCGCGATTTGTAATGGACCCTCAGATAAAGAATCTCCCTGGCGAGCAAATGGTCGAGACAGATCCGAGTTCTCGATTTTCGGGCGTAACTAAAACGAGCCATCTTTCCTCTTTCAGGGCATACCCATGCCTAACAGAATGCAGCAATCTCGCGAGAATTGCTTAATGATTCGTTTTCCGTTTTCAGAGTTTATTTTCTACGATGCTCCAGGTCTCGATCGGTCTCGATATGGGTTGGAGAGAAGGCAATGACCCTGGACCACGTCTGACATATCAAAAGGGTGCAGCGATCTGGTAAAGAACAGGAGCTCACTGCGGATATCTTTTCAGAAAAAGAAGGTCTTCTAGTCAAACCCGGGAATGTGGCGCTTTTATCGAAAAAGAAAAGAGAAACATGACGATTCGGTCCAAAAAGTCGCAAAAGTTGATTGCATACGCGATCGAAAATTCAAAAAACTGGTTGATTTGCGACATTCCGTTCATCACGTGACAAGCATCCAAATTTCCACCTCAACACACTCTTTGTCAAGAAAGCTTCCGCTCACCTTTTTGCAGAAAAAAAAAACGAAAAGACCATGGCATCATTCCTCCGCAGGTTTGCAACCAGCGCGTCTGCTGGTGTTTCCATGTGCTTCGTCTCTTCCTACTTTGTCTCGAAATCCCTCCGTACTGAAGATTCCTCTCCTGCCGTCCTCGTTTCCGACAGGGCAAACGTCTTTGTGAGCACACCTCGCCTACCATTTCCAATTTCTGAACACGGACCCATCGGTCTCTCTATCTCCTGTTCATATATCTAGTTCGACATCGCTATCAATCAGAAACCGGCCGGCCGTATCGTGTTCAAGCTCTACGATGACGTTGTCCCGAAAACGACCAAAAACTTCCGCGAGCTCGCCACGGGCCAGCACGGGTTCGGCTACGCGGGCAGCGGGTTCCATAGAATCATTCCAAATGTGCGTTAATTGGAACGAGGCTGGCGCTGAGCTTCTTTTTTTTTCTTGTCTGACCTCATGTCTTGCTCGCCTTATTTTTTTCCCAGTTTATGCTCCAAGGAGGCGACTTTACGCGCCACAACGGCACCGGTGGACGCTCCATATACGGCCCCAAGTTCAACGGTGCGGTTTGTCTCCCCGCGTCTTCTCTACCTACATTCTATTCAATTTTCTGTCTTCTATCTTTTTGTATCCTCTATTTCCGTTTCGCTCGACTAACCCTTTTTTTGTTCCCTCTCTTCGTCTAGACGAAAATTTCAAAATCAAGCATTCCAGACCCGGCCTTCTATCCATGGCGAACGCAGGGCCGAACACTAACGGGTCGCAGGTACGCTCACGCTTCTATAATTACACAGCTCTCTTCTCTCCTTCTGTCATGGTCATGTGTCGGCGAAGATGCTGATAACCGACGTTCTGGATTTTTGCGTGCTCATTATCCATATTGCAATCACTAACAACTCGATCGTTTCCGCTACAACGACATTCGTGCGCCGCATAGTTTTTCATTACGACCGTAGTGACGGATTGGGTGAGTGCATAAATATCATGTTCTTCCGCTTCTTTCCCTCCTCCCCTGTTTCACACCTATTTTCATGCACCCCTTTGACATGCTTCTTTTTTCATTTCGCCTCTCTTTTACATCTCCATTCAACACCTTTTCCCGTTCCTTTTTTTTCAACATGAGCACATGCTGACTGTCGGATTTCATTTTCATGTTTTTTTTTCTGATTGATAGTTGGATGGAAGACACGTCGTGTTCGGGGAGGTCGTCGAAGGCATGGACGTCGTGAAAGCGATCGAAGCAAAGGGCACCGATAGCGGCCAGCCTACCGCTACCGTCACCGTCACCTCTTCGGGCACCGTTCCGGACGCCTAGACATTCGCATAGATTTTTTCTTCTGCTTCTGTCTTTTTGCAATTAATGTCATCGGCGCGAACCTGTGCCCGTTCAATTGCGAATCTTGGTTTAGCGTCGTTGGTCTCTCGCCCTGCTCCCGGGCTCCAAATTAATCTGCGCGCGCGCTTGCTTGGTATTCTGGGGTTCCGTCCGAGTCTTTCTGATAGATCCGTTCACATTTTTTTTCCTCCTTTTTTTTGTTCTCGACTTCAACGTGTTCGTCAAAGCCACAGGAGGCGAGCCCATGACAAATTGACATGTCGAAAAAAGAAAAAAAAAAGTTCAACGATACGCGACCGGGGTGATATGTTCCGCCCAGCGTCATAGTAGGACCTCGGTTTTCGTTTTTCCTTTCTTGAGTCCTCAGCAGCCGAACCCTGAGCTACGTTTCGTGCCATCTTCCCCCCCTCCCCTTTTCTGGTGAATCCACACCGAAAAGAAAAGACTGATCGTGATCACCATTTCGCCTCAGGGTGGTCCAATCGACCTGCGAACACTTCGGGCCTGACATCCGCTTTATCGAGATCGTGATCATGCTGTAAATTGGGAATCAAACCGAATCCCCCGCATGTGTTCGCAATGCGTTGATGTAGTAATGCGCGCGATAATGACTGACGCCTCGTGTCGATGACATGTTGCGTGTGCTGACCGTGAGTCGCTAGCGCTTGAACGTTTCATGCTCCCTCGTCCGGGTGTTCCTTTACAACCTCCAGCCGACTTTATGGACAAAGTCAACTATCAACGGGTCCAACAGAATCCATCCGCTGATTGCAGAAAATACTCGTGAACTTGCCGATACATCACGTGATATATCGCCAATTTGCCATTCAACGTGCGTGCGCTGTTATCTGTGCCTACCGCCACTTTCTTAGCAGGTGATGTATATCCTCTCATTAAAGGTTTCCTTTCGGTGCACCCCAAATTCATCTGAATTGGCAAATGAGCACATTATGATCGCAATTAAAGGAAACATGGGCCGCATCATCAAGTCGATTTCAATTCTGAATGGCGGTGCTCACGTGATGGGTTGCGTCTTCAACAGCTCGTTAGTGCGTCTAATGATGCATTGCGCATTGCTACTTTTTTTTATTATAAGACAATCCGTGCTCTTAATTGAAGACTAATACCGGTCCTCTTTTTAACTGGCGCAGATGTCAATGAATTCACCCATGAGCAATGTGGAGTGACACAGACAAAAGTACGTCTTCAAAGCGTGCCCCTTCCCTGTTCGCTAGTTTAGGGAGGAATCGAAAACAATACAGGAGGAACTTCTTACGTAGTTCGGGCACGTTGGTGCTAGAGAAAAACTGGGTGCCCTCGTTCCACGGCGAAGTGTAGCTTTCAAGGTGTCGCAGGCAATTTTCCGCAGGATCGCCGCTTTCCACCGAGAGAAGATCTTCTCGGATCTCTTGTGATTGATTGTATTCCCGCCGTTACGGTTATGGTTTTTGCTTCAAGGAGGCCTTATAAGATACGACTAGTTGGCCGGACATTCCATACACACTGAACAAGTGCGATGAGTCCTCCATCGTGCATCGTAGAGGCAGGTTCTCACTACGATCTAGTGCTTCACCCACCAGTGAGTCAACGAATCTCCTCGCCATATTTTTTCCTTATCTCCTCACGGCGCAGGAGCTGCTTCTGTTGAATTTCTTCCTTTTTTTTTTCTTTTGCGCTTCCCATGCCTTTTGCTTTCGTGTTCCGAAATTCTCATTCGGTTTCCATTTTATTTCCCCCGCTTTTCCCTCGACACCCGTAGAGAAGACATGCAACTCCAGAGAAGTTCAGCAGTAGCATAGACACCCGAGAATCGTCGAAGCATACTGTCAACCTCTCCTTCTCCTCGTAGGGCACAGATCTGAACGCGGAATGCCGGCCACATATGACTCGTCCCGGTTTCATCGCACAACTTTTTGGTGGTGTTTTCGCAAACTTAGCCTTAATATGCACAGCGTAATCTCTAGCGCGGACACCTGAGATCACCTCGGCATGCCAGGCCTTTTTTGCATGTGGTTGGACTTGACTCAGGGACCTGGAAATGGCTGCGAGCGTTCAACGTACACGACAGGGACCTCGGAAACCTTCATCTCTGTTATCTTGTTTCACGATCGATACTGCTGGGGGAATTCGGACGCTGCTCAAGTCGCCCCCAGCACACACCATTGGCGATGTCGATCCCCACCAGCGACGACCTCAACACCGAGCATCGGAGGACGAGCAAGTCCGCGGTCTTTACGCCTCGTTCGAATCCATCGAAAACGCTCCTCCTGATTCGAACTTTTTTTCCCGGTCAGGCTCCGTGTTTCCATCTCCCGCAGCTGCTGCCGGTTGGCGTGACTTTTGGCCATCGCCTGAATTTGGCAACTCGATCTCGGTGGATCAGGGCACACCCCTTCTCTTCCAGGCGAATCCGGAGCATCTGGATCGCTATGAAGCCTGTTCAGGACGGCGTCCGAGATCGGCGTGGGTGTCGTCGGAGTGCCGGAGGTTCGTGAATGCAGTCTGGCAGATCTGGACCGCTAGATTGCAGACGAGAAAGAATAAATACAGAGAAGATGATGTCCCTCTGGTGGAGTTCGATGGACTGCTAGCACCGAAACCTGTCATAAACTGCCAGATCCCGAAACCGTCGGACGACCGTCGTCGGTCGAAAAATCGATCACTTGTCTTTGGAGTTCCGGGGAATGGAATCACAGTCACAATCACAAGGGCTGGGTCGAAGACTCGCGAATGCTTCCTCCTCCGAGGTAATCTTCAGTGACGTCGGTCTGGTCTTTCGTTCGCTGACATGAACATGGCTGGGCCGAAGAGCGAAGAGGCAGTCCTAATCAAGACGTAATGCGTCCAAGTTCCAAATAGCCATCGCACTCGGGTCACTCAAATTCAAGTAGCGATCATCCGAACGGATCGCAAGTTGTGGTTCAAGGAGAACGATATTCAGAAGCATCACACGACTGGATCGAGAACGAAGAGTCGCATACCAGAATTCCTCGTCAGCATGTCTCTGGGTGGTAACAGAATGGAAGGAATAGAGAGCATGAAGGCTTTTTTCATCATTGTTAGCTCTCGTTCATCCGTACTCATGTTTCTGAATTAGGTTGAAGTTGCATAACCCCTTTCAGACCATTTGGCGTGCTCGACGTTAAGACACAATAGGTCGCGTCCCTCGATCAAACATCTGCTAGTACCATTAGCAGTTGCCAGAGTTCTTCTCGCTAACCGCGCATCAGCGCCGTATCCAATTACATCTTGCGGCGTCATACAACTCTCTGCGCAGGCTTTGTAGAGCCATTCGATGATTTTAGGAGAGTACGAGCTGACAGAGAGTTACGCATTGAAGCGATCATAGGCAGGCTCATGAACGTGTTTATACCCCTCCATCGCAAATGTTCCAAGAAGCGGTACCCGTTCTGCTGGCGCATCTGCGCAGATGGCTCACGAAGCGACTAAGAGATCAGCGAGTGCGTTCATCTCAGGGCGCATCTCGCGATGCTAGTCAGCCGGAGTTGGTCGAACGTGCCTAGACCCAAAGCTCCACCTTACCACGCGCTCCTTGTGCGCGGGGACAAAAGCTGGCCAATTTGTTCGGTGTTTGCCAGCGTCTAAATTGACGGTAAAGTGTATGCGAGAAATGCTGACTAGGATCCGGGCGCCAACGATGATGGGGAGCCTCCCGATTCTGCTCGATGGTATCGTTAGACAGACTTTATAGGAGTAGTATTTGAATCTCATGCGTCTCCGCAGGAGTTGATCAACCCTCCAGACCATGGTCTACAAAGATGAGGGTGCTGTTGAATAGACACGACCGGAATTCAGCGAAATTTCTGGGCTTCTTCTACCTTTCTTTTCTTTCCCGATCGTGATCCGATCTAACGCGTCAACGCCACACAGCATGTGTGCGTTCCGCTCCATTGTTCGACTTTTTGGTGAGTGCATCGATTCCGCGTGCCGTCAGAAGCGTAGGCCATACGCGTGCTCGGAACCGCGTAGTGGCGGTGCCATCCTAGGTCGCCTTTGTCACCTTCGCAATGTTCGCATGGCTTTGGTCTCCTTGATTGCTAGGGATCCTGCAATGCAAATCAATCTCGATGGCTGTGTCCGAAGAACTGATCCGTAAAGGGCCCGATGCCTCTAAAAGCATCATGGAACACTGGAAAATAGGATTCCTTAATCGATGCCGCTGGTACAAGCGCATAATGTGTTGCCTTGGTTTAGTGCGGAGTACCGATATGCTGCGAGACGCTCGATTTTGTGTACAGGATTTGAGATATAACCTGCTACTGTTTTCCGTCGGCTTCCTTGAAAGTTTTATCAGAGGCATTGGCATCTCTCAAACCCGCGCAGGCGTGCATCCAGGGAGATACCTTCTGTTCCTAGTGCATCAGCCTTTTGTAGCAATCACTTTTCGTTGTTTGGTCAACACGCGTGTGATGGTAAAAATCCCATGCACGTGACAGGTGCATTTGCCGAAAAAAATGAGTCAGCAGAAATTAAGGAAATGGAACAGCGTGACCGGTACGTGCAGGCCATAGCCATGACTGTGGCGTATGTCGACAACTCACTGGCCTCTTTGCGGGTGTCCAGTGCTGAAAATAATTTTCTCCAATTCCGGACAATATGCCTTGCAAATGGTCAGACATCTACCTGATTATGTTTAGGCATCATTTCAAGTATGAGGCTGGTGGACTCATGACCTCCTGGAAAGCCATATGATCAGTCAAAATGTCGGAGCTAACTTCAGCCTGGTTTAAATCACCTCTCCCCTCTACCTACAGGCGGCACTACTGATGCAGCCATCGCTGCCATTACGAGCTTCTGTGAACTGCGATCTCGGAGAGGTGCGGGATATTGTTCCTGTTCGTGTCATTGAACTGTGTCATGCTGACGATGACCTATTGTTAAGGGCTTCTCTCTGTACAGCATCGTGCGTGCATTGATTCTGCGATCAATATCCGTTCGTTCCGTTTACTTTACCTTCAGGCGAATGATGAAGCCCTCATGAAGCTTATTCACACCGCCAATATTGCCTGTGGATTCCATGCCGGGTAATGTCGTATTTGATGTCGACGCGCGAAAAGTGGAATTCAACGTGCCCTATGGCAGAGATTTTTCTATCATGAAAAAAACTGTAGCCCTTGCAAAGGCAAACAACGTTCATGTCGGGGCGCACCCTTCGCTGCCTGATCTCCAGGGCTTTGGGCGAAGGGAGATGGCCATGGAACCTGTTGAGTCGCCTCCACCAATCCCATCATGTACTCCGGTTGACGCGACACGACCCCGCCCTCAGGATGAATTAGCGTCTTGCTTTATCTATCAAGTCGGTGCACTATCTGGATTTCTTCGAATGTACGATATTCCGCTCCATCACGTACGCTTTTAGGTTTCCTGCTGTCCTTTCTGGTTGCTGACGACAATGTTGCATCAGATCAAGCCTCATGGTGCAATATACGGGCAGACGTCTCGCAATTTGAGCTTGGCGCGAGCAGTCGTCGACGTCGTCAAGATATTCGAAAAGGATCAACGACAGCGAATAGCTCTGGTGGGACTCGCTGGCACAGCACATCAAGCTGCGGCAGAAGAAGCTGGTGTGAAATTTGTTCCAGGTAAGCCAGGCTCTTCTGTATAGCCGTGCGCCCCACACCAAATACTTTTCTTGTTTCTTTCTCAGAATGGTTTGCGGACTTGGATTATGACAAACAGGGAAAACTTTTAATCACGAAGTACCTCAACTGTGCTGCACCCGTGACTGCTGTGGTTCACTCAACACTATTTCATTACAAGGTCCCACAAGCCCGTCCCTCTTGAGGAAGTCCGAACCAGGGTACGAAGCTTGTTTTTCACTTATCCTGCCGCATATACATATTTCACGACGATATGTGCCCAGGTACAGAGCCTCCTAAGCCAGCACCTCGTGACGACCAGTGCTGGAACATTTATCCCAATCGGAGACGGAGTCACTGAAGTGACCATCTGCTGCCACTCGGACACTCCAGTGAGTCCGCTCCCTTTATCACCCAAATAGCTCTTACACTGTTTGTTGCAGAATGCCGTTGAGGTCGCACAGCTTGTCAAGTCGATAGTGGATGAGAGCAACTCGAGAGTGGGATATAATTGAGCCCGAATTAAACTCCTGAACGGGACCCCCTCCTCAGGCATCAGGGCACTTGGCCACATGACTATGATCCGGCAACCCCGCAGCCGCGTCAACCGTCCTTATCACGCTCTATGCAATTGGCGTCATCTCTCACTATAGATAGTGGTGTAACAAGAAAGTAATGCGTCCATTTCGTGACTTCTGCACCTTCAGCGCTTCAGCCTCGAACCGCAAACTTTTGAATAATCGCACACTCCCATGGCAAACTCTCATGAGCTCGTGACCTCTGAAGACTCCTGCATCCGTCCACCGCGCGTCAAGCAAAAGCTTCTCATCGCAAACCGTGGTGAAATCGCCGTCCGGATCATCCGCACGGCGAAAGAACTGGGGATAGCCACGCTTGCCGTATACACCCCCTCGGATACCCTCTCGCCACATGTCAGCATGGCGGACGAAGCCGTTGCGCTGTCAGAAGAGAAGGATGCTCGGGGTGGCGGGAAGGAGTCCGAATCAAAGGCCTACCTAGACGCACCCTCCATCATAGCCATATGCAAGTCCCATGATGTGACGCTCCTCCATCCCGGGTACGGCTTCCTTTCCGAAAATGCGGACTTTGCGTCTATGGTTTTAGAGGCCGGTATAACATGGCTGGGCCCGCAACATGACGTCATCCAAACGATGGGTCGCAAGCACGAAGCTAGGGTAGTCGCTATTCAGGCTGGCGTCCCCGTGGTGCCCGGATCTGAGGGGTTATTGGACAGCGCGGACTCTGCGTCGCGAACTGCCGAGCGGATTGGCTATCCAGTCTTGCTGAAGGCCAGTGCTGGCGGAGGAGGCATGGGCATGATCGTTTGCTCAAACCCATCAGAGTTGTTAGAGCGATTTTCCGAGATGAAGCAGCGTGCAAAGGTGACATCCTTTTGTCCATTTCGTCTTTAAATCATTGACATGACTCTTAGGCTCTCTTTGCAGACGAAGCTCTGTTCCTGGAGAAGTACTTTCCCAAGTCGCACCACATTGAGGTGCAGGTGCGCACCCATGTATTAACAGCTCCAAAAGGCAAGTAAATTATCTCTTTCATGTAGGTCTTTGGAAACGGCATGGGCGATGTTGTCCACATGGGTGAACGGGAGTGCAGCATCCAGCGCCGGCACCAGAAGATCATCGAAGAGGCGCCGAGTCCATTCTGTTCGGCTCACCCAGGCGAGTCTTGCATGTCTTGTTGATATGTAGCATTCGGGGCACCTGACAGCCTGCAGGATTAAGAGAACGGATATGCGAAGCGGCTTTAAGGCTTTGTCGCCTGATCAAATATGGGTCTGCCGGTGAATGCCCTTCAGCCTGTGGTTCCATTCGCGTTATTCATCCCTTCCGGAGGCACTGTCGAGTTTCTCGTGGACGACGAGACCGCAGGGTTCTACTTCCTGGAAATGAACACGCGCATACAGGTAATCAGTCCGTTGGGGGAGTCGCATCGTTCATTGAGTTCCATCGATTATAGGTAGAACATCCGGTCACCGAAGCTATATACCCTGGTTTGGATCTCGTGCGCCTCATGATCCGACAAGGCATCAGTGAGCAGCAGAACGGTAGAGGCATAACGACGGATCAGCCGGAGATGGACCAATTCACATATGATGCGCTGCACGCAAAGGGCTCGGCGAAGCACGCCCATGCTATAGAAGGTCGAGTATACGCCGAAAACCCGGCGGAGAATTTCGCGCCGAGTCCAGGGTTACTTCAGCACGTCGAACTCAAAGAGCATGAATGCGACTGGCTTAGAATAGAGACTTGGGTGCGTCTATTGCGATAACACCCGCTTCAGCATATCTTGAAACAATGCGTTTTCTGTTAGGTCTCCACCGGTCTCTCGGTCACGCCATTCTTTGACCCATTGTTGTGCAAAATCGTAGTCTCTGGGAGTAATCGAGCGGAAGCTGTCTCCCGATTCGAGCAAGCCCTGTCTTTGTGCAAGATACAAGGGCCACCAAACAACATCGAATACCTTCGCAGAATATGCAGTGACAAGGAGTTTTGCGGTGGCTCTGTGACGACTCAATTTTCGAATACTTTTGATTTCACCCCGCAGTAGGTTTCGCTAGAGTTATATGCGGGTTTCCAAGCTGAGCGCCTCCATAGTAGCGTCAAGGTCCTTCATGAGGGCCTCGAAGCTACTGTACAGGATCTACCAGGTCGCACAATAGGGTTTGGTGTCCCACGCAGCGGGCCAATGGATTCGTTGGCCTTTAGCATTGGAAACATCCTGGTGGGAAACCCGCCTATGACCGAGGGACTGGAAATTGTTCTCCTGCCAGGGTTTGAATTTGCGCTCCAGTTCTATGTAGCTGCGGTCGTTTCCGTCACAGGCAGAGATGTTCTAGTAAAGGTCGACGGCGGATTGGCCAATATGTGGTCATCTGTCGTCGTACCGCGAGGTGGGAAACTACAGCTTGCGGTGAATCCCAATGAAGCAAAACGCTCA
The DNA here is from genome assembly GCA_018093805.1 of Macrocybe sp. IBSDJ1. Taxonomy (NCBI): domain Eukaryota; kingdom Fungi; phylum Basidiomycota; class Agaricomycetes; order Agaricales; family Callistosporiaceae; genus Macrocybe; species Macrocybe sp. IBSDJ1. Next base: position 8,040 of record JACXWH010005934.1, on the reverse strand, counting down.
TCTGGCTTCCGCACATATGTGAACATCCGAGGCGGTTTTCCTAACATTCCGGCCTATCTTGGGTCCAAATCGACATCCATGGGATTAGGTGGTTACCAGGTCAGGAATACTCACCTGTCGCGCCAGGATTCCCACAGACCTTTTGTGTAATAGGGAAGATCATTACTTCCAGGAGACGAGATTGCCCTGGGAGAATGCGGTCCCGAGACGTTGGGGCGCCAGCCGGTGGTAACTTTGCCAGACGCCCTGATCCCGAAATATCCCTCGCACTGGGTGATTTGCGTACTCGCAGGACCACACGACGATGAAGAATTCGTCACCAAAGAAGGAATACAGGGATTTTATTTCACTACATACGAAGTCAGTCCTGCCAGTAACCGTATGGGCATTCGACTTCAGTCTCCCAATCCGATCAGTTGGGCTAGAGAAAACGGCGGTGAAGGAGGCTCCCATCCGAGTAACATCCTCGATAATGGCTACGCAGTCGGCACGATCAACATCAATGGTGACATCCCAGTCATTCTCGGCCTGGAAGGTCCTGACATGGGAGGCTACCTCTGCATGAGCACTGTCGCCTCAGCAGATCTGTAAGCAATGCTTCAGGTTCAAACTTACCTAACTCACGTCCAATTCAGGTGGAAACTTGGCCAGTTGAGCCCAGGAGACGAGGTCGAATTCCGAAGAGTTTCGTGGCAGACCGCTCAAGACTCGAAACGCGGTTACTTGAAGTGGATGAGGGCCGTGGAGTTGCTTGCTCTCGGAGACCAGCATGTGGTTTCCAACGGTCTGCCGACACATGTAAATGACATTCCTGAGTCACCGATCCTCAACGCCTTTGGGACAAACGAGGATAGAGTCGTATTTCGGCAGGTGAAGAACAGCGTTTGCCGATTGGCGTACATGAACTGAACTTATTATAAGGCAGGAGACTCTGCTATCCTTGTCGAGTTTGGGACGATGCAATTGAGCGTCGAATGCCGTGCGCTGATACATACGTTTGAATCGATAATCACAAATAAGAAGATACGTGGAACCGTTTCCGTCTGTCCATGCATCCGGTCGATCATGGTGAGTCGTTCCGATTAGGCCCTTCATTCTAGCGTTAAGTCTCCTATAGTGTCATTACGAACCCGAAGTTATATCCCAGAATGATTTCCTTGCTCATCTTGTGTCCGCTTACGAGTCCCTACCGAAATCGGTGAATAACTTAGAGTTTCCGGGAAGGCGGATAACTTTTCCAATCGTACTTGATGATCGTTGGAATCGCGAGGCGTTGACCCGATATATGAAAACAGTCCGTTCAGAGGCTGTATACCTCCCTAGTAATATCGAATATCTTGCCAGCAATAATGGACTTACAGGCGGTCCGCCCGAAGCCCTTTCAAAGTTAATCGAATCCGATTGGGTAAGTTGGACTCCCTCTCGTTGCGACAAGACCTTCAACGTCTTTATAGATCGTTCTTGGCGTTGGCTTTTACTTGGCATGCCCGTTCATGGTTCCCGTGAGGACGCTTCGGTCTTGCAATTCTTGCGTCATCCTGCTCACCCAATCCCGAGATCGATCCTCGATGTAGATTAAATGGCCAGAAAATGAATCCGTCGAGAACATACACGCCCAGAGTAGGTCTTCGTCCAACCCTCATCGGACGTGTGTATGCTCACCACGTAGTATTTCCTGTAACAGGGTGCTATCGGAATTGCAGGACCTGTAGCCGCGATATATCCGGTGGAGTCTCCTGGAGGCTACCAACTATACGGCAGAACGTTACCAACCTGGCATCCCTGGGGAGCAGGACGGAGCTTCAATTCCAACAAACCATGGCTACTTCGGTGCTTTGATCAAGTGAGTACCAGACCTGACAGTCCTCGATTGACTTGACAAGCGATCGACAGGTGCATTTCGTGCCGGTCAGTGAAGCTGAGTATCTTCTGGTGCGTCTTTCGAGAGGCTACTAGAGGCATCAGAGTGAAAGTCAGCCATCAGTTTGAACGCGAATTTGATATGGGTCGGTATAGCTTCAAGGTTAAACTGGCTATCTTTTTTGGCGCGCAGAGGGATTAATGCCCTATTTGTTCAGATTGAAGAGACTAGCTTCTCGATGAAGAGATACGCCTCGTTCACGGCCGACATAGCCGACGAGGTTGCTGTGGTACGACAGAGACAATTACGAGCACGGATAGAAACGGAAAATCGGTGAGTTATTAGATATTCCGCAATACCGGATTCGCGTCACGTCTCTGTAGAGAACGGGAATTGCTCGAGGGGTGGGAACAGACAAAACGAAAGAGTGGTCCCGCTGACAACGCTAGTCAACATCCGGACGAGGGTGAGAAATAGAGTTTCTCACAACGTCATCGTTTTTAAAAAGACTTTCTCCAAGCCGATGCAGGTCGCGACATTCTCCGAGCGTCCGTATTCGCGTCCGTCTGGAAGATTAAGTGCCAGCCAGGAGATGCAGTGAAATCCCCAGATGATGTGCTGCTATTGCTCGAGGCCATGAAAGCGGAAATTTCTATTAGAGCAGGTGAATCAAATGTAGGAAAGGTTGTGAAAAGGCTTGGGAAAAACATTCGAGAACAGGCAACAGTCCGTCCTGGCGATGAGCTTGTGGTCTTTGTCTGACTTGAGATTTAACATGTAAAAATAGTCACGAATCTACTTTCACTGATTGTGAGGCAAGTCAATACTTCCACATAAACACTGTTTTCTGTGGCTTGCACGAAATGTTCAGCATCTCACGTGAGCTAAAAATGGCTAATAAACGTAGCTCAGCTGCCTCTATTGCGCATTAATCTTTTGTAGGACGCTCTGCTCAACCAGCAGCGGTTCGTCATCCGTCCAGTAAGCATGATCTATCACTATACTGTGACGAGCGTTTCAAAGGAGTGCTATGGCATTTGGACGTCAGGTGGAGTGCGGCCATTCCACAGGCACCTCGTGGGATGGCTTGCTATTCAGAATGGACGGGTATAACATGCCGATCGCCTATTGGCGCGTGTCAAGGCTCCAGTGCATACATGCCTGAGACTCCATCTTTGAAGGCAAGTCGAGGCCTTTTTGATGGTGGGACACCGAGGCGTTTTAGCGCAGAGCGCCTTTGTCATTGCCTTATTTCAGCCAGCCCACTGGTCCTACGCATTGTCGTCACCCGGGTCGTCGGAAGCATTGATAGCACCCAGGCATGCGTTCCTTACAGAGACCTCGTCAAAGGTATGACAAAGTTATTTTTATCTAAGAATCTCACAGTACATTTGTCTGGAAAAAGAATCAAATTACCCTTGAGTCAAATCTGTCCGGCCCCGTGTATCAGTCCCGACCTAGCGTGCTCACGGCGCAAAAGCGAACAACGGTAATGGACAGGAACTCACAGGTTTATGAGAAATATGTAGTGAAATTGCTGTCACCGTCGTCTCACATTTCGAACCGGCCTACACTTATTGGCGTCTCCTGGAACAGCGAAAGAAAATGGCTCAACGTCCTTCTCTGTTTAAAAGGCCTCTTTCACCGGTGCCTTGGTTTCAGTAGGCCAACCTCCTATCGAAGATGGTTCTATTTTCCAGTCTTCTGACTGCCTGTACACTATTGCCTGCAGCATACGCTGCAGTGCGCCACTTTGATTTCACCATCGGCAATGGGCCCGCTTCTCCCGATGGCTTCGAGAGACAGTTAGTAGCGACCGACGACTTTGTGCCGGTACTTGCAGTTTTGACATTATCCTCCACTTCAGGGCTATTTTGGTCAACGGACAATTCCCGGGTCCAGCAATCACTGTCCAGAAGGGCGACTCCGTCGTCATTCCGACTCATAACAAGTTGATCAACCCAGGCATGCGCCGAAGTACATCCATCGTAAGTGGTCACACCTGTCTTCCATCCGCAGATGCTGAAAAGTCGCCTAAGCATTGGCACGGCTTCTTCCAACCGAGGACATCTGCCCAAGATGGACCAGCGTAAGTTTCGAGAAGTTAAATATCACGCGCCGCGATTCTGAAATGTCCCTGTAGCTTTGTCAACCAGGTACTTACGTGAAATATATTAAAAACGAACTCCTTAGCCAAAGCCAATCAGTGTCCCATCCCACCAAATACGACCTTCACGTACTCGTTCAGTACTGCGCCGCAGACGGGAAAGTTCGTCGAAAAATACTCCAATAAAGATTAGACACTTAGGGGCATATTCTAGCTTCTGGTACCACTCTCATTTATCTACGCAGTACTGTGATGGTCTTCGTGGTATCATCGTCGTCTATGGTAATGATCCCAACTCTGTCTTTTTCTTAATGTTAAGCGTTATCTAGACCCCAATGACCCTCTCAAGAACCTCTACGATGTTGATGATGGTGCGTCAACTCATCCATGTACCTTGTGCCAACGATTGATTGTAGTTTCCAGCGTCAACCCTCATTACTCTAGCCGACTGGTACCACAACCTTGCTCCTGCTGCCCAGAACGTCTTCTTCCAGACTGGCGTTGTTCCTATTCCGGATTCTGGTCTCATCAATGGCCGAGGCAGGTTCAACGGCGGCCCACTTGTACCCTTTGCGGTGGTCAACGTCCAGAGAGGCAGGAGATATAGGTACATGAAATCACACCATGATGTTTCCTCTGTATTGACTGCGAGTGAGGCTGCGTGTCTTCGCCATTTCCTGCCGTCCCTTCTTCACATTCTCGATCGACAACCACAACATCACTTTTATGGAAGCCGATGGTATCGAGCATGATCCTGTTACTGTCCAGAATGTCGACGTTTATGCTGGTATGTTTGAACATGATCCTATAGTCGAATGCACGCTTAGGAATGGTTTTAGCCCAACGTGTTTCTGTCATCTTGAATGCTAATCAGCCCATTGGAAACTATTGGATCCGTGCTCCTCCCACTGGTGGTGCTCCTGCTGGCAATCCTAACTGTGCGAAATCTTTATCTCTCTGTATAATTGCAGTGCTTGACTTAACACGAACCGCATAGTCAACCCCGATTTGACACGGGCTATTCTCCGCTATCGTGGTGCACCAGCTGTTGAGCCAACTACGAACAACACGCCCGGTCCCAAATTGCTCGATCAGCAGATGCATGTACGTAAAAATCTAAATTTTGCCTCGTTCATGCTGATTCATGTCCAATTTTTACAGCCAATTGCCTCTGAGCACCCGGGCATGGTGCGTTCTTCAATCCTGGCGATTTCCAATGAGTGGATTTCGTGAACTGATTCACTCAATCCCCAGCTTGGTGATGGCCCCCCGGATGTCGGTGAGTAGGACATTGCTGATGGCCGACCAGTGTAACTGACTCGCGGTTTCTAGCTATCACTTTGAACATTGCTCAGGTCTGTCCGAGGTTGATGCCAATTTTATTGAACGTAACTTGAGACCGGATGTGACCAGCCCAACCCACCGTTCTTCGATATTAACGGCATCTCCTACATTTCGCCTTCCGTGCCCGTCCTTCTTCAGTTGCTCAGCGGTGCTGCTCAGGTTGGTCTCCATACTACTGAAAGTAAAACTCAAGCTCATTGTAATCAGCCTCAAGACCTCCTTCCTTCTGAACAAGTGTATGTAACAGCAACTGTTTCGTTCCGACTATGCTCACCGGCCTCGTAGTTTCATCTTGCCCAAGAATAAGCTGATTGAGGTTTCGATTCCTGGAGGAGGAGGTAAATTCTAATTTTTCCTACAAAGGTCGGCACCGATCGTCTGTTTTAGCGCATCCGTTCCACTTGCACGGTCACGCATTCGATGTCGTCAGACCAGGCAACGACAACAACACCAACTTCGTCAAGTACGTGTCTTATCTCACTTCTGCGACGACATTCGGGTAACGTCGTCTTTATTCCAGCCCGCTGAGACGTGATGTCTATCCCAGTACGTCCTCCAAATCACATGCGTCCGATCCTTTTTCGACTAATACCTCTCAGTCAACGGAGGGAACACAACATTCCGCTTCTGTTCGTAATATCTTGCCTTCCGTCCTATGCGCCGTTACTGACTAGGGTACAGTCTCCGGAAACCCCGGCGCGTGGTTCTTGCATTGCCACATCGACTGGCATCTTGAAGCCGGTCTCGCCATCGTCTTCGGCGAGGCTCCTGAGGACAACGTTTCAGGTCCCCAGGCCCAGATCACGCCTCAGGACTGGCTCAACCTGTGCCCTGAGTACGACGCCCTCGCCCCCGACTTCCAGTAAAGGCACAAGGAGTTGGTTCCGCCGTCGTAGATCTTTGTTTCGCCCGCGTAGCACTTTGTTCGTGTTCGATGAATTATTAAATAAATACATGTCGAAGTCGCTTTTGCTGTCCTATTTGAAGTGCATCAAGAATGGTGATGATATCGGTTTTGCTTACCCGAATAATCATTGGTGTGGTTGGCTCATGCATGAACGTTGCATGAACTTTTGGATTCGACTGAAGTGAGCCAAGTCGGACCATAACAAGAAAAACTCATACGCTGAATAGAGGGCAAATCCTAAAGACGATCTACCAGTGTCCTTTGCAATGAGGTGACTGTCATTCGCCTATCAACTTCGTATTCCTTCCAAGTCGCACTGCCTCAATAAAGGAGTAGGTTGGTCGGCATCTGACGCGTAATGTTCAACATCAATCTGCTACAGTAGTCAAACAAGTCCGGCGGCAAGCAATCTCTGTTTCTCCATTTCCAGCACCTTGTCCTGCGCCGTCATTCTAGCCGGAACTATCAGTCGTCTTTCCGTCGTAATCTTGAAATCAAAGCTCTCCAGGCCCAATTCCCTGAGCGTCTTCCTTTCCACCAGGCTGTATTCGTCACCGTTCTCTCTCTGAAACTTGAAGGGCTCTTTGAGCGCGACGGGTGGATTCGTGATGATCCTTGGCGTTCGTGTGTAGTTCTTTGATGCTGAGTGCAGCATTAGAGGATGCATGAGGACGACGTCGCCGACTTCGCCGGTCATCTCGAAGAACGTCTTGCATCGTCTGGCAGCGTCCAGATGCGACCAGTAGCCAGGATCGTCCATCTTATTTCCATGCGCGCTGGTCGACGGCGTAAAAGATAACCCAGTCGGAAGCACGCCTTCTGGATGAGCCGCTAGGTATTTCGCAATCAGTGCAATGCCATCCGGCGAAATCATCGTTCCTCCGCCACGAGGCTGTATGTCGGAAAAGATGGGTATTACTAACAGCGCTTGCTCCGGTGAGTCCAGATAATGGACCTTGGGATGGTTCTCAGTGTCAGTCTATATCCCTGGAGAAAGCGACTTGCGAAAAAGTCTCCGTCCACATGCCAGTTGTCGAGATTTTCCGGCGCGATGCTTGGCTGGCCCATCCCAAAGTCGTCTGTGCCAAAATTCACGATGAAAGAATCCCCCCAGGTGCTCCTGTTTTCATCTATTCTATCCTCTCCGAGGAGATCTTGCATCGCCGCCCATGCCTGGATCATGGCAGTCTAGCAAGCATATCTTCGTTGTTTGTGGAGTCCACACCTTTGGGGAGAAATCTGCTACAAATTCTCTCTTATGGAACGGCATATGGACTCTCTCCCGGTCCCAAGTCGACTTGTCGTTGGGGTCGATGCCAACACGGATCCACATCGTACTGGTCCATTGGGCCGCTTTTTCTCGGGAAAAGGCATTCTTGATCACTACGTAGCCATTTTCCATAAAGTGATGGACTTGCTCAGCTATCATAGGCGGTCAGATCTACGGCGGAGTTGCAGATAACGACATCACCAACGAGTCAGTTCTTTGTATTGGTGTGTCATGTCCTGTCGACGAAGAAACTGAAGAGCTCAGTAATCGTGATCTCTTGTGAGAAGCAGGCTGGATTGCCGGCTTGTCTGGTATTTAGCGTTCTGTAGATGCCGAAAGGACGAACTTCGGCATCTTTGGCTCCAAATGCATGCCACGGGGGGAACGAACGGGTAAATGTCGGTAGCTGAGCATCAGCAGACACAAACTTTCAGAGGTCGTTGAGGAGTAAGAAGCGAACTCTGATTGCTCATTACAACGTTTTGTGGCTAGTTCCAGTGATCAATCAATCCAATGATCATTTAGAGAACGATTCCAGCCGGTTGACGACC
>JACXWH010005931.1:0-11452 GCA_018093805.1 Macrocybe sp. IBSDJ1 | reverse complement strand
ACTGAGGCGGACATTCTGCGTCCTACGGAAATTTTACCTATGGTTACGTAATGTTGATAGCAACGGTACGTCGTCGTCAGCGCCAACTGCGACTCGACCTCGTTCCTTCAACACCAAGCTCATCATGTAGTCCGGTTGACGCGACACGACGCCGCCTTCAGGATGAACTGGCGTCGTGCTTTATCTATCAAGTCGGTGCACTATCTGGATTTCTCCGAATGTACGACATTCCGCTCCATCATGTATGTTTTTAGGTTTCCTGCTCTCTTTTCTGGTTGCTTACGACAATGTTGCTTCAGATCAAGCCTCATGGTGCAATATACGGGCAGACGTCTCGCAATTTGAGCTTGGCGCGAGCAGTCGTCGATGTCGTCAAGATATTCGACAAGGATCAACGACAGCGAATAGCTCTGGTGGGGCTCGCTGGCACAGCGCATCAAATTGCCGCAGAAGAAGCTGGTGTGAACTTTGTTGCCGGTAAGCCAGGCTATTCGGTATAGCCGTGTGTCCCTCATCAAGTACTCCTTTTTTTTCTCAGAATGGTTTGCGGACTTGGATTATGACGAACATGGAAAACTTATAATCACGAAGTACCTCAACTGTGCTACACCCATGACTGCTGTAGTTGATTCGACACTATTTCATTACAAGGTCCCACAAACCCGTCCCTCTTGACGAAGTCCGAACCAGGGTACGAAGCTTGTTTTTCACTTATTCTGCCGCATATATATATCTCACGACGATATGTTCCCAGGTCCAGAGACTCCTAAGTCAGCACCTCGTGACAACCATTGCTGGAACGTTTATCCCAATCGGAGACGGAGTCGTTGAAGTGACCATCTGCTGCCACTCGGACACTCCAGTGAGTCCGCTTCCTTTATCGCCCAAATGATTCTTTCACTGTTTGTTGCAGAACGCCGTTGAGGTCGCACAGCTAGTCAAGTCGATAGTGGATGAGAGCAACTCGAGAGCGGGATATAATTGAGCCCGAATTAAACTCCCTAGCGTGCCCCCTTTCTCATGCATCAAAGCACTTGGCCACATGACCATGATCCGGCAACCCCACAGCCGCGTCAACCGTTCTTATCGCGCTCTATGCAATTGGCGTCATCTCTCACTATAGATAGACGTGGTGTAACAAGAATGTAATGCGTCCATTTCGTGACTTCTGCGCCTTCAGCCCCGAACCGCAAACTTTTGAATAATCGCAAACTCCCATGGCAAACTCTCATGAGCTCGTGACCTCTGACGACTTCTGCCCTCGTCCAACGCGAGTCAGGCAGAGGCTTCTCATCGCTAATCGTGGCGAAATCGCCGTCCGGATCATCCGCACGGCGAAAGAACTGGGGATCGCCACCCTTGCCGTATACACTCCCTCGGATACCCTCTCTCCACATGTCAGCATGGCGGATGAAGCCGTTGCGCTATCAGAAGAGAAACTTGCTCAGAGTGGGGGGAAGGAGTCCGAATCAAAGGCCTACCTAGACGGGCCCTCCATCATAGCCATATGCAGGTCCCATGATGTGACGCTCCTCCATCCCGGATACGGCTTCCTTTCCGAAAATGCGGACTTTGCGTCTATGGTTTTAGAGGCCGGTATAACATGGCTGGGTCCGCGACCTGAGGTCATCCAAACGATGGGTCGCAAGCACGAAGCCAGGGCAGTCGCGATTCAGGCTGGCGTCCCCGTGGTGCCTGGCTCCGAGGGGTTATTAGACAGCGCGGACTCTGCGTTGCGAGCTGCCGAGCGAGTTGGCTATCCAGTCTTGCTGAAGGCCAGTGCTGGCGGAGGAGGGATGGGCATGATCGTTTGCTCAAACCAATCAGAGTTGTTAGAGCGATTTTCTGAGATGAAGCAGCGTGCAAAGGTAACATCCTTTTGTTCGTTTCGTGCTTTCAAACCATTGACATGACTCTTAGGCTCTCTTTTCAGACGAAGCTCTGTTCCTGGAGAAGTACTTTCCTAAGTCGCACCACATTGAGGTGCAGGTGCGCATTCGTGTGTTGACAGTTCCAAAAGGCAAGGTAAATATCTCTTTCGTGTAGGTCTTTGGAAACGGCATGGGCGATGTTGTCCACATGGGTGAACGGGAGTGCAGCATTCAGCGCCGGCACCAGAAGATCATCGAAGAGGCGCCGAGTCCATTCTGTTCGGCTCTCCTAGGCGAGTCTTGCATGCCTTGTTGATATGTAGCATTCGGGGCGCCTGACAGCATGCAGGATTGAGAGAACGGATATGTGAAGCGGCTTTAAGGCTTTGTCGCCTCATCAAGTATGGGTCTGCCGGTGAATGCCCTCTAGCCTGTGGTTCAAGTTCGCATTATTCATCCCTCCTGGAGGCACTGTTGAGTTCCTCGTGGACGACGAGACTGCAGGGTTCTACTTCCTGGAAATGAACACGCGCATCCAGGTAATCGGTTCGTTGCGGGAGTCGCTATCGTCCATTGAGTTTCATCGATTATAGGTAGAGCATCCGGTCACCGAAGCTATATACCCTGGTTTGGATCTCGTGCGCCTCATGATTTTACAAGGCGTCAGTGAGCAGCAGAACGGTAGAGGCATAATGGCAGATCAGCCGGAGATGGACCAATCCACATATGATGGGCTGCGCACCGAGGACTCGGTGAAGTGCGCACATGCTATAGAAGGTCGAGTGTATGCGGAAAACCCGGCGGAGAACTTTACGCCGAGTCCAGGGCTGCTTCAGCACGTCGAACTTAAAGAGCATGAATGCGATTGGCTTAGAATAGAGACTTGGGTGGGTTCATTGCGATAAACACCCAGCTTCAGCATATCTTGAAACGATCCATTCTCTGTTAGGTTTCCACCGGTCTCTCGGTCACGCCGTTCTTTGACCCATTGTTATGCAAAATCATAGTCTCTGGGAGTGATCGAGCGGAAACTGTCTCCCGATTCGAGCAAGCTCTGTCTTTGTGCAAGATACAAGGGCCACCAAACAACATCGAATACCTTCGCAGAATATGCAGTGACAAGGAGTTTCGCGGTGGCTCTGTGGCGACCCAATTTTCGAGTGCCTTTAATTTCACTCCGCAGTAGGTCTTCGCAGAGTTATAGTCCGGGTCTCCAAGCTGAGCGCCTCCATAGTAGCGTCAAGATCCTTCATGGGGGCCTCGAAGCTACTGTTCAGGACCTACCAGGTCGCACAATAGGATTTGGTGTCCCACGCAGCGGGCCAATGGATTCATTGGCCTTTAGCGTTGGGAACATCCTAGTGGGAAATCCGCCTACGACCGAGGGACTGGAAATTGTTCTCCTTTCAGGGTTTGAATTTGCGCTCCAGTTCCATGTAGCGGCGGTCGTTGCCATCACAGGCAGAGATGTTCTAGTAAAGGTCGACGGCGGATTGGCCAATATGTGGTCATCCGTCGTCGTACCGCGAGGTGGGAAACTACAACTTGCAGTGAATCCCAATGAAGGAAAACGCTCGTCTGGCTTCCGCACATACATGAACATCCGAGGCGGTTTTCCCAACATCCCGGCCTATCTTGGGTCCAAATCAACATCCATGGGATTAAGTGGCTACCAGGTCAAGAATATTCACGTGTCGCGCCAGGATTCTCACAGACCTTTTTAATAGGGAAGATCATTACTTCCAGGAGACGAAATCGCCCTGGGAGAATGCGGCCCCGAGACGTTGGAGCGCCCACCGTTGGTGACTTTGCCAGACGCCCTGATCCCGAAATATCCCTCGCACTGGGTGATTCACGTACTCGCAGGACCACACGACGATGAAGAATTCGTCACCAAAGAAGGAATACAGGGATTTTATTCCACTACGTACGAAGTCTGTCCTGCCAGTAACCGTATGGGCATTCGGCTTCAGTCTCCCAATCCGATTGGTTGGGCTAGAGAAAACGGCGGTGAAGGAGGCTCCCATCCGAGTAACATCCTCGATAATGGCTACACAGTCGGCACGATCAATATCAACGGCGACACCCCAGTCATTCTCGGCCTGGAAGGTCCTGACATGGGAGGCTACCTTTGCATGAGCACTGTCGCCTCAGCAGATCTGTAAGCAATGCTTCAGGTTAAAAATACCTAACTCATGTCCAATTCAGGTGGAAACTTGGCCAGTTGAGTCCAGGAGACGAGATCGAATTCCGAAGAGTTTCGTGGCAGACTGCTCAAGACTTGAAACGCGGCCACTTGAGGTGGATGAGGGCCGTGGAGTTGCTTGCACTCGGGGACCAGCATGAAGTTTCCAACGGTCTGCCGACACATGTGAATGACATTCCTGAGTCACCGATCCTGAAGGTCTTTGGGATAAACGAGGATAGAGTCATATTTCGGCAGGTGAAGAACAGCGTTTGCCGATTGGCGCACATGAGCGTACATGAACTGACCTTATCATAAGGCAGGAGATTCTGCTATCCTTGTCGAGTTTGGGATGATGCAATTGAGCATCGAATGCCGTGCGCTGATACATACCTTCGAATCGATAATGACAAATAAGAAGATACATGGAACCGTTTCCCTCTGTCCGTGCATCCGATCGATCATGGTGAGCCGTTCCAATTAGACCCTTCATTCTAGCGTTGAGTCTCCTATAGTGTCATTACGACCCTGAAGTTATATCCCAGAACGATTTTCTTGCTCATCTCGTGTCCGCTTATGAGTCTCTACCGAAATCGGTCGATAATTTAGAGTTTCCGGGAAGGCGGATAACTTTTCCAATCGTACTTGATGATCGTTGGAATCGCGAGGCGTTGACCCGATATATGAAAACAGTCCGTTCAGAGGCCGTATACCTCCCTAGTAATATCGAATATCTTGCTAGGAATAATGGACTTACCGGCGGTGCGCCCGAAGCCCTTTCAAAGTTAATCGAATCCGATTGGGTAAGTTGGACTCCCTATCGTTGCGACAAGACCTTCAACGTCTCTATAGATCGTTCTTGGCGTTGGCTTTTACTTGGCATGCCCGTTCATGGTTCCCGTGAGGACGCTTCAGTTTTGCAATTCTTGCGTCATCCTGCTCACCCGATCCCGAGATCGATCCTCGATGCAGATTAAACGGCCAGAAAATGAACCCGTCGAGGACATACACGCCCAGAGTAGGTCTTCGTCCAACCCTCGTCGAATATGTGCAAGCTCACCACATAGTATTTCCTGTGGCAGGGTGCCATCGGAATTGCAGGACCTGTAGCCGCGATATATCCGGTGGAGTCTCCTGGAGGCTACCAACTATACGGCAGAACGCTGCCAACCTGGCACCCCTGGGGAGCAGGATTGAACTTCAGTCCCAATAAACCATGGTTACTTCGGTGTTTCGATCAAGTGAGTGCTAGACGTGACAGTTCTCGATTGACTTGACAAGCGATCGACAGGTGCATTTCGTCCCAGTCAGTGAAGCTGAATATCTCCTGGTGCGTCATTCGAGAGGCTACTGAAAGCATCGCAGTGACAACCATCAGTTTGAACGCGAATTTGACATGGGTCGGTATAGCTTCAAGGTTAAAACTGTCTGTCTCTTTTGGCGCGCAGAGGGATTAATGCCCTACCTGTTTAGATTGAAGAGACTACCTTCTCGATGAAGAGATATGCCTCGTTCACGGCCGACATAATCGACGAAGTTGCTGTGGTGCGACAGAGACAAATACAAGCACGGACAGAAACGGAAAATCGGTGAGTTATTAGATATTCCGCGACTGCCGGATTCACGTTACGTCTCTGCAGAGAACGGGAATTGCTCGCAGAGTGGGAACAGACAAAACGAAAGAGCGGTCCAGCTGACATCGCTGGTCAACATCCGGATGAGGGTGAGAAATAGAGTTTCTCACAACGTCACCGTTTTCAAAAAGACTTTCCCAAAGCCGATGCAGGTCACGACATTCTCCGAGCCTCGGTATTTGCGTCTGTTTGGAAGATAAAATGCCAGCCAGGAGATGTAGTGAAATCCCCAGATGATGTGGTGCTATTGCTCAACGCCATGAAATCGGAAATTGCTATTAAAGCAGGAGAATCAAATGTAGGAAAGGTTGTTCGAAGGCTTGGGAAAAACATTCAAGAACAGGCAGCAGTCCGTCCTGGCGATGAGCTTGTGGTCTTTGTCTGACTTGAGATTTAACATGTAAAAATAGTCACGAATCTACTTTCACTGATTGTGAGGCAAGTCTGTACTTCCACATAACTCCGTTCTCCGTGGCTTGCACGAAATGTTCAGTATATCACGTGAGCTGAAAAGGGCCAATAAACATAGTTCGGCTGCCTCTATTACGCATTAATCTTTTGTAGGGCGCTCTGCTCAACCAACAACGCTTCATTATCGCGTACGATCTATCACTATACTATGGCGAGCATTTTGAAGAAGTGCTATGGCCTTTGGACGTCAGGTAGAGTGCGAGCACTCCATAGGCACCTCGTGGGATGACCTGCTGCTATTCAGAACGGACGGGTGTAACATGCCGATCACCTATTGACGCGTGTCAAGGCTCCGGTGCGTACATGCATGAGACTCCATCTTTGAACGCAATTCGAGGCTTTTTTGATGGTGGGACACCAAGAGGCGTTTTAGCGCAGAGCGTCTTTGTCATTGCCTTATTTCAGCCAGCCTACTGGTCCTACGCATTGTCGTCACCCGGGTCGTCGGAAGCATTGATGGCACTCAGGCATGCGTCCCTTACAGAGACCCTCGTCAAAGATATGACAAAGTTATTTTTATCCAAGAATCTCACAGTACATTTGTCTGGAAAAAGTATCAGACTACCCTTGAGTCAAATATGTCCGGCCCCGTGTATCAGTCCCGACCCAGCGTGCTCACGGCGCAAAAGCGAACAACGGTAATGGACAGGAACTCACAGGTTTATGAGAAATAGGTGGTGTAATTGCTGTCACCGTCGTCTCACATTTCGAACCGGCCTACACTTATTGGCGTCTCCTGGAACAGCGAAAGAAAATGGCTCAACACCCTTCTCTGTTTAAAAGGCCTCTTGCACCAGTGCCTTGGTTTCAGTAGGCCACCCTCCTATCGAAGATGGTTCTATTTTCCAGTCTTCTGACCGCCTCTACGCTATTGCCTGCAGCATACGCTGCAGTGCGCCACTTTGATTTCACCATCGGCAATGGCCCCGCTTCTCCCGATGGCTTCGAGAGACAGTCAGTAACGACATCTTTCTGCCGGTACTTGCAGTTTTGACATTATCCTCCACTTCAGGGCTATTTTGGTCAACGGACAATTCCCGGGTCCAGCAATCACAGTCCAGAAGGGCGACTCTGTCGTCATTCCGACTCATAACAAGTTGATCAACCCAGGCATGCGCCGAAGTACATCCATCGTAAGCGGTCACACCTGTCTTCCATCTGCAGATGCTGAAAAATCGCCTAAGCATTGGCACGGCTTCTTCCAACCGAGGACATCTGCCCAAGATGGACCAGCGTAAGTTTCCAGAAGTTAAACGCCACGCGCCGCGATTCTGAAATGTCCCTGCAGCTTTGTCAATCAGGTACTTACATGAAACATATTAAAAACGAACTCCTTAGCCAAAGACAATCAGTGTCCCATCCCACCAAATACTACCTTCACATATTCATTCAGTACTGCGCCACAGACCGGAAAGTTCGTCGAAAAATACTGCAACAAAGATCAGACACTCACGGGCATATTCTAGCTTCTGGTACCACTCTCACTTATCTACGCAGTACTGTGATGGTCTTCGTGGTGTCTTCGTCATCTATGGTAATGATCCCAACTCTGTCTTTTTCTTAACGTTAAGCGTTATCTAGACCCCAACGATCCTCTCAAGAACCTCTACGATGTTGATGATGGTGCGTCAATTCATTCATGTACCTTGTGCCAACGATTGATTGTAGTTTCCAGCGTCAACCATCATTACTCTGGCCGACTGGTACCACAACCTTGCTCCTGCTGCCCAGAACGTCTTCTTCCAGACTGGCGTTGTTCCCATTCCGGATTCTGGTCTCATCAATGGCCGAGGCAGGTTCAACGGCGGCCCGCTTGTACCCTTTGCGGTGGTCAACGTCCAGAGAGGCAGGAGATATAGGTACATGAAATCACATAATGATATTTCCTCTGTATTGACTGCGATTGAGGCTGCGTGTCTTCGCCATTTCCTGCCGTCCCTTCTTCACGTTCTCGATCGACAACCACAACATCACTTTCATGGAAGCCGATGGTATCGAGCATGATCCTGTTACTGTCCAGAATGTCGACGTTTATGCCGGTATGTTTGAACAAGATCCTATAGTCGATAGCACGCTTAGGAACGGTTTTAGCCCAACGTGTTTCTGTCATCTTGAATGCTAATCAGCCCATCGGAAACTATTGGATCCGTGCTCCTCCCACTGGTGGTGCTCCTGCCGGCAATCCTAACTGTACGAGATCTTTATCCCTCTGTATAATTACAGCACTTGATTTAACACGAACCGCATAGTCAACCCCGATTTGACAAGGGCTATTCTCCGCTATCGTGGTGCACCAGCTGTTGAGCCAACCACGAATAACACGCCCGGTCCCAAATTGCTCGATCAGCAGATGCATGTACGTAAAAATCTGGATTTCGCCTCGATCATGCTAGTTCATGTCCATGTTTACAGCCGATTGCCTCTGAGCATCCCGGCATGGTGCGTTCTTCAATCATGGCGATTTCCAATGAGTGGATTTCGTGAACTGATTCAATCAATCCCCAGCTTGGTGATGGCCCCCCGGACGTCGGTGAGCAGGACCTTGCTGATGGCCGACCAGCGTGACTGATTCGCGGTTTCTAGCTATCACGTTGAACATTGCTCAGGTCTGTCCGAGGTTGATGCGAATTTTATTGAATCTAACTTGAGATCGGATGTGACCAGCCCAACCCACCGTTCTTCGATATTAATGGCATCTCCTACATTTCGCCTTCCGTGCCCGTCCTTCTTCAGTTGCTCAGCGGTGCTGCTCAGGTTGGTCTCCATACTACTGAGAGTAAAACTCAAGCTCATTGTAATTAGCCTCAAGATCTCCTTCCTTCTGAACAAGTGTATGTAACAGCAACTGTTTCGTTCCGACTATGCTCACCGACCTCGCAGCTTCATCTTGCCCAAGAATAAGCTGATTGAGGTTTCGATTCCTGGAGGAGGAGGTAAATTCCAATTTTTTCCTACGAAGGCCGGTACCGATCGTCTGTTTTAGCGCATCCCTTCCACTTGCACGGTCACGCTTTCGATGTCGTCCGACCAGGCAACGACAACAACACCAACTTCGTCAAGTGCGTGTCTTATCTCACTTCTGCGACGACATTCGAGTAACGTCGTCTTTATTCCAGCCCGCTGAGACGTGATGTCTATCCTAGTACGTCCTCCGAATCACATGCGTCCGATCCTTTTTCGACTAATACCTCTCAGTCAACGGAGGGAACACAACATTCCGCTTCTGTTCGTGATATCTCGCCTTCCGTCCTATGCGCCGTTACTGATTAGGGTACAGTCTCCGGAAACCCCGGCGCGTGGTTCTTGCATTGCCACATCGACTGGCATCTTGAAGCCGGTCTCGCCATCGTCTTCGGCGAGGCTCCTGAGGACAACGTTTCAGGTCCCCAGGCCCAGATCACGCCTCAGGACTGGCTCAACCTGTGCCCTGAGTACGACGCTCTCGCTCCTGACTTCCAGTAAAGGCACAAGGAGTTGGTTCCGCCGTCGTAGATCTTTGTTTCGCCCGCGTAGCACTTTGTTCGTGTTCGATGAATTATTAAATAAATACATGTCGAAGTCGCTTTTGCTGTCGTATTTGAAGTGGGTCGAGAATGGTGATAATGTCGGTCTTACTTGTGTTGCTTACCCGAATAGGCATTGGTGTCGTCGGCTCACGCATGAACGTTGCATGAACTCTTGGAACCGACTGAGGTGAGTCAAGTCGGACCATAACGGGAAAAACTCATACTAAGGACGATCTGCGAGTGTCCTTTGCATTGAGGTGACTGACATTCGCCTATCCACTTTGTATTCCTTCCAAGTCGCACGGTCAGCATCTGACGCGTAATGTTCAACACCGATCTGCTACAATAGTCAAACAAGTCCGGCGGCAAGCAATCTCTGTTTCTCCATTTCCAGCACCTTGTCCTGCGCCGTCATTCTAGCCGGAACTACCAGTCGCCTTTCCGTCGTAGTCTTGAAATCAAAGCTCTCCAGGCCCAATTCCCTGAGTGTCTTCCTTTCCACCAGGCTGTATTCGTCACCGTTCTCTCTCTGAAACTTGAAGGGCTCTTTGAGCGCGACGGGTGGATTCGTGATGATCCTTGGCGTTCGTGTGTAGTTCTTTGATGCTGAGTGCAGCATTAGAGGATGCATGAGGACGACGTCGCCGACTTCGCCGGTCATCTCGAAGAACGTCTTGCATCGTCTGGCAGCGTCCAGATGCGACCAGTAGCCAGGATCGTCCATCTTATTTCCGTGCGCGCTGGTCGACGGCGTAAAAGATAACCCAGTCGGAAGCACGCCTTCCGGATGAGCCGCTAGGTATTTCGCAATCAGTGCAATGCCATCCGGCGAAATCATCGTTCCTCCGCCACGAGGCTGTATGTCGGAAAAGATGGGTATTACTAACAGCGCTTGCTCTGGTGAGTCCAGATAATGGACCTTGGGATGGTTCTCAGCGTCAGTTTATATCCCTGGAGAAAGCGACTTGCGAAAAAGTCTCCGTCCACATGCCAGTTGTCGAGATTTTCCGGCGCGATGCTTGGCTGGCCCATCCCAAAGTCGGCGGTACCAAAATTCACGATGAAAGAATCCCCCCAGGTGCTCCTGTTTTCATCTATCCTATCCTCTCCGAGGAGATCTTGCATCGCCGCCCATGCCTGGATCATGGCAGTCTAGCAAGCATATCTTCGTTGTTTGTGGAGTCCACACCTTCGGGGAGAAATCTGCTACAAATTCTCTCTTATGGAACGGCATATGGACTCTCTCCCGGTCCCAAGTCGACTTGTCGTTGGGGTCGATGCCAAGACGGATCCACATCGTACTGGTCCATTCGGCCGCTTTTTCTCGGGAAAAGGCATTCTTGATCACTACGTAGCCATTTTCCATAAAGTGATGAACTTGCTCAGCTATCATAGGCGGTCAGGTCTATGGCGGAGTTGCAGATAACGACATCACCAACGAGTCAGTTCTTTGTATTGGTGTGTCATGTCCTGTCGACGAAGAAACTGAAGAGCTCAGTAATCGTGATCTCTTGTGAGAAGCAGGCTGGATTGCCGGCTTGTCTGGTATTTAGCGTTCTGTAGATGCCGAAAGGACGAACTTCGGCATCTTTGGCTCTAAATGTATGCTACGGGGCGAACGAACGGATAAATGTCGGTAGCTGAGCATCAGCGGACAGAAACTTTCAGAAGTCGTTGAGGAGTAAGAAGCGAACTCTGATTGCTCATTACAACGTTTTGTGGCTAGTTCCAGTGATCAATCAATCCAATGATCATTTAGAGAACGATTCCAGCCGGTTGACGACC
>JACXWH010005865.1:0-12079 GCA_018093805.1 Macrocybe sp. IBSDJ1 | reverse complement strand
CCACTTCCTAAAGAAGACTGCGAACCAGGATAAAAGGATCATGACAAGAGGGAAGAAGACCAAAAATCGCACTTCATGACCACCAATGCCCCCATCAGCATCGACAGCAGCGAGGACAGCCATGCACCTACCCCCAACCACCCAAGCGACCTCGAGAATCTGGCAAGGATTCTCAATGCTAGCGACTACATGGACCCCCTTGCCATCACACTTGGCGTGTATATGTGCTATGTTATGACCATCCACACACACCTCTGGACCGGGCGAACCCCTGATGGGACCAGCCCCACTGCAGCTGAATGTATCGCACTTCACGAGGCGATGGAAATGCTTCACACAGAAAACCGGCGACTTAAACTCCTCGCCACCACACTCCATCATATCTGCGCCTATAATGAAGAGCTCATTCATACATGGGCCCCATGTGCTGCAACCGCCTGGGAGACCAATACTGGGTGGGGACAGCTGGACTAAGGTTTTTTGCGAGGACGCGAATCTACAGAGAGGGTGATGTTACAGACGTCGCCCAAAGGACCATTCATTTTCTTATCTTATCTTTTCCACATCCCTTATCTCCCCCGTCATGCTGCGCAGTATGCAGCCATCGAGTCATCCCACTTCCCTAGTCATCCTGAGTCATCTCCTTCCAGTCTTACTCATCCGCAGTCCATAGCATTGTNACTCATCCGCAGTCCATAGCATTGTGCAGCCCATGGTCCGTGCTTGAGTACTGTAATGTATATAAGGACTCCCAGATGTACCAGTAGCGCTAGGCTTAATATTCCTTTTGCCATCATCTCAAGACCACTCTCGCACTTAGTCTGCCCAAGTCCTTCTGAGATTCGTCTAGCCTAACAGAGGGCTTCATTACGACTGGATCTGCACCAGGGTTCCTTGACAGCTCTGATATGTTTAGACTCTGGGATTGATGAACAAAGACCATTAGGCATGGCGAATTGGTGGATGTGTGAAACGTAATGGACCATCGAATGTTGTCGGGGTAGTAAGAAATTGGAACGAACACCAGAAGAGATAAAAATCTTGTGATATTCATAAAACCTGTCAAGGGCGTCTTGCAACTGTATCAGGTCATCCTCCATAATGACATCCTTTTGTGCTATGTAACAGAACTCGAGAAATGTGTGCAACATGCGTACAATGTCGCTCGGCAAATAACCTTGTACTGCTGGCAGATAGACCTGGAAAATTATGTTCGAGCCCATACAGGGAGATTAATCTAATCAGACTGACCTTCATAAGTGCTTTTGAATCGTCACCAGTCCATTGTTTGAATCCGCAACCCTCCACAAATCATCGAAGCCCAGAGAATGGAGGCGCCACAGCAATTCTGCATAACGAAGATAAGTTTATCATTGTACATTTGTAT
The DNA here is from genome assembly GCA_018093805.1 of Macrocybe sp. IBSDJ1. Lineage (NCBI taxonomy): Eukaryota > Fungi > Basidiomycota > Agaricomycetes > Agaricales > Callistosporiaceae > Macrocybe > Macrocybe sp. IBSDJ1. Next base: position 10,692 of record JACXWH010005865.1, on the reverse strand, counting down.
GGAGTCATCACTCACCATCGGTCAATATCATCCATAATCTCAAGAGCCTGAGCCTTTGGATGGTGACAGTTGATGTAATCTTGCACCCAATCAACAAGATGATCCTTGAATACTCCCTTGATGAGCTGGTGGAGCAGGTCAGGTGTGATCAGTTCATGAATATCAGTGCATTCGAAGTCATTGGTGAAGGGCTTTGAGATATGTTCAGAGCATTGATAACAGACATTGAATTTGCAATGCACCACAGCTTCAGCAACAATACCAAACTTGGACCATAATTGACGAACTTCCCAATCCTCCACCAACATTTCTGTAAGCTCACACATATGCAGCAAAGCAGCCAAATTACCATCAAGTTCAGTCCGGAGCCCTTGGCATCTAAGAAATATAAGTAAATGCAGAACAGATGTCAAGGCAAGACTCACTTTGGACACCAATTCCTCACAATACAAGCTAAAAGATATTGTTCTTTGTAGTCTGCTATATATAGGCCGATTCCCCATAAAATGCACCGATAGTGCCCATCAGGGCAATGATAGACTTCAGGAGTAGTTTCACCAGGTCGAAGGGATTTGAAGATTACCGAGAGGGAAGTGTGATAGAGCTTGCGGTGAAATTTGTGAAAATTGGCATCCTTGTCATCCTTTTTTTTGGCTGAGGGAAGGGTAAACAGATTTGAAAATTACAAGTAAGCAATGTACTGACACTTCGGAATTGACAAAAAGCCAATGAGCACAAGACCAGCACCATGGGCTCGTCTAACATTATTATGAATGTTGCCAATCGAACCATAGACTGGCCAATACTCAACATTTCTGGTCATGACAGAGGTGGTCATTTTATCACTGTCCAGAATGATAGGCACAAACATGGTGCCATGCATCTCTGGATCTTTGGCAATGATATCCTGAATCATGGTGAGAATTCATGAGGTTGAGAAGGGCATTGTTACGACTCACAGCCTGTTCCCAAGACCAATTGCCCAACATGAAATGCTCATATCGCTGGCTTCTGTTTTCATTGTACTGTCAATATGGAGTATAGGCAAACAAATTTGCGAAATCCGGATTTTCAAGCATGGCTTTGAAAAGCAAGCGTGGATCTCGAAACCAGATGGTATGCTCCTGTTTCATCCATGACGGAACTTGTTCAGGAAGCGGGCCATCATATGAAAGGCTAACACTTTGCCATGGAACGCCACCGATGGGTGTCGAATCAATGGTGTTGTATAAATCTTAGTAGTTGGAGAAAGGGGGCAAATCACCATGAGGGAGCAATGATGCTGCCTACAAAAGTGACAGGGTGTCAATGTTAGCGCCTGACATTTGTATGCACTTAAACAGGAACTCCACGGTTTCAAATGTGAGATGGTTTTTGTAAGGCTGCCAGTCACCTGGCCGTTGGCTTGGAGTCGTTGGCGGCTCTTGAGGACCCAACAATGGTGCGCCATTCTTGTCGCATAGTTCAGCTATGGACTCATCTCAGCTGACGCTTAATTCAAGTCGAAAATAGATGTTACTCACCATTAATAAATGGATGATGGTCGATAGAACTTGCTGGAGATCCCGGACCTTCATCAGATGAAAATGGCGGTGATGAAAAATACCCAGAAGGGTCAGCAAGGTCAGGACTCGGAAACTCCAACTCAGAAAAATCATGCATCTCGATGTTGTGACAGAAGATGCTGGATAGCACTGGGCTTGTGCATGGAACATCGGGATTGGAGTCGTGCGATATTGAGACAACACGAGTCCTTTGAAAAGGTGAAACAGGTTGGCTGCCAGCCTGACTTTGAGGCTCATTCTCGTTGTGTTTGGCATTCATGTGCCTTCTTAGCCCACCCTTTGTCAGGCATCATTTAGGACAGTCTTTGATTGGACAGGGAAACCATTGTGCAGGTTCGGTGACATGATTGGTTAGACATCAAGGCATGTGCATAGACACAGGAAAGTGAGTGACTTGACACTGCAGAAAATTGAGTAAATAAGAAGCAAGGGTCGATAAAATGGTGTGATGGGCACACTAATTTGGTCAGCAGCGGCTAACTGACATTTTCACCAAGTCCAACCCTCTCATGCACAAGCGCTACTTCTTACTCATGCCTCCCAAGAAAAACCCCGTCCCAACTGACCACATTACACGTGCCACGAATGCTGAAAAACATCCTGGAACAGACACAGAAAATGTTCTGCAAGTCCATCGAGAAAAAGCCATTGTCGAGACTGAAAAAAGGCAAAAAGAGGTGATTAGGGCGGAGAATCAGTGGCTACAGCAAGACGAAGCAGTCAGGAAGGACATGGCCGAGAAAAACTTGGATGCCTACCGCGCCAATCAGCTCGTCAATGCTGAGCACGACAAGGTTCCGTGCACAAAGCCCAGAGGTGTGTATCATTGCTAGATGTTGCACCCTGAGACTAATTCTGTACACCAGGAGGAACGAAGAACACACCGATGAGGGAGACAACCATCACATCTAATGCCAGCGAGATGGAAGAAAGCATGCTCCGAAGTGTTAAATGCAAGAATGACGTGGCACTGCAGTCGGATGAGGCCAATGAGCTGCCAGCTATGGCAGCCAAAAGAGCCAAAGTTGCCCCAGTGGAACGTCCCTGACCACGTCCTGTCCAGAAGAAAAAGCTTTGGTCAGCGGAAGAAGCTGCCTCCTCCGCAGCTGCACTATCCACTGCCACCACAAAGACCAAAGCAGTGGAGGATGCAGAAGGGACTGCGCCGCATCCCACCAAGAGAAATGCCCCACAGGCTGTCCCTAAAAGCGCTGCCGGTGAACAGGGTGGTCCGATGCAAGGAAAGCGATCAGTGGCCAGGAAGCAAGCAAAATCTGAAGCAAGCGAAATCTGAAGCAAGCGAAATCGAAGATGCCACAGCAAAACCAGTAACTCCTGCTCATCCGTCAAAGAGGGCCAAGCAAGACACTAAGTGGAATAACAAACCTCAGCCTTTGCAATGCACGGGTAGGTCATTCCTATGCCTTTAACTGCTCAGGATAGCTGATAACAAAAAATTGCTAGAAACAATGATACAGGAGTCAGCTGATGGAAAGGTGATGCTGTGAAAACCTACCTCAGACATCGAGATGAGCGACGACTTGGCCATGCCACGTCAGAGGAACTTCCAATCAGCAGTCATTGACGACTCTGACCTGTCCGAGATGGAAGAAGCTCCATATGAAACACCCGTCTGCTTGCAACGGAAGAGGGTGCCAGCGCCAGAAGCTGAATCCGATATCGAGGAGTCCGAAAGCAAGGGGATGAAGGACAAGAACAAGAAGGGTAAATGCCCAGTCCCTGACAGCATGCCAGCACAAGTAAGTAACAAGGCCAACCATCAGAGTTGGCATATTTCGTTGATTGATGATACTGACACCGACTTGCCTAATATAGGATCTTCCTGTGTCCATCCAGGCTAAAGGGTACGTGAACCCTCTCCAATATCTCACACTTGCTCATACCTATCAACAGAGCTCTCAGCAATTCTCGACCCTCGTTATCCATGCTGGGTGGAAATCGCAGAGCTAGTACTCATCCGGCATCCAAGGCCTCCTCCCGTGGTGATAATGTGATGCCTGCTCCCAAGGTGTTCTCTCACAGCAGCAGCACTGGAACAATCTCCGACCCCAAGGCATCTGGCACAGCCAAGGCACCTTGGAGCAGTGGCAGAACACTGGCTCAACCAAAGGCAGTCAAAGTAGCAGCCTCCACGCTATCCTCTAAGGCATCAGCTGGCAGAATGGGCAACGGTGCTGGATCCACATCTAAGGATGGTCAGGCGACCTCCGCTCCTGCTACGGCATACAAAGCACCTCCCAAAGCCACCACAGCGCCAGATTTCTCAGCATCCAAGCCTCCCACTTCCACCAGCACTGTTTGCACAACAGCTGCAAACCAAGTTGCTTCCAAGCCCACCGAGCTCATCGTTTTGAAGCCCAAGAAGACACAGAACAATAGGGACATGGAGCCCAAGGCATGCAATTTGAGCGATGAGGATGACAGCTTGGAGAGGGAGGCCACTCTCGCAAGCCCTCTGAAAGGGTCAGTGGCCAGAAAGACGAGCAAGGTAATTGATAATATCTTTTTGTTAGCTACTGCTGATATTTGTCAAGGCAAAAGTCTGCATGAGGTGCAAGCTATCTGAAGACAAGCTCATCCTAAAGGAAGCCATAGAGAAATTCAACATGATCATGCTGCCCTAATGGCATCAAAGGTTTACTGCTGATAAGGATGCCTGGAGAATGCCCTCTGATAATGAACGGGCGATATTGAAGGAAACATGCAAAGCCGTTTTTGGAGACAAGCCAAAAGTGGATGTTTCTGATGACAGCGAAGCATGGAAAAAGGTGAGAATTTCTATTTTGTGAAAGCATTTGTTGAATCCTAGACCCCCACTCTCCAGGCTGTGAATTACGAATCCCAGTTCCAAAACCATTTGAAGAAAGCAGCGTTTCAAGCTGTTCAAGCCGTCTTCATCGGTAAACATGCTGAGGATGCTGATGTGATAAAAAGTGCAGCAAAAAGGATTGCATATGCAATGCCTTCAATTGTACCCAATGAATTTGACTTTCTTTTTGGGAAAATATATGAAGATGTAAGTGACTCTACATCCTACGTTTATGGAGTGATGACAATCTACGGAATATAGAGAACTGTAGATGACATGTTTATGAGCGAGATGGTTCTCAAGGCTTTCACCATCCATCTTGGTTTTGCGAAACCCTCGAAGATCATCAAGAGCATCAAGCCTAAGCCTCCCATCTGTTAGGCTAGACGAATCTCAGAAGGACTCAGGCAGACTAAGTGTGAGAGTGGTTTTTGAGATGATGGCAAAAGGAATATTAAGCCTAGCGCTACTGGTACATCTGGGAGTCCTTATATACATTACAGTACTCGAGCACGGACCATGGGCTGCGCAATGCTGTGGACTGCGGATGAGTAAGACTGGAAGGAGATGACTCAGGATGACTAGGGAAGTGGGATGACTTGATGGCTGCATGCTGCGCAGCATGACGGGGGAGATAAGGAATGTGGGAAAGATAAGATAAGAAAATGAATGGTCCTTTGGGTGACGTCTGTAACACCATCTCGGGTCTCGCATTGGCAACTACTGCAGTAAGTAAAATGTCACATTATTAACATCTTTTAATCCTTCAATAGGTCGAACATGTGCTTCGGATGTACCGTAACGATCACATGGTGTACACTGGTGGGATACTGTCTGTCAGGAAGAGCCAAGTGCCTGGCGAGGATGGAGAAATACAAAAACGCATGACAAAACTCGATTTCAGTGGCAGCAATTATGACAAAAGTACACAAGGTTATGTGGTGAGCATCAATAAGGAGATGACAGAAGACCCCAAGTTCTTCGATAGGATCATTCAACAGGCGAAGAAGTTCTCCAGTGGCAATTCTCAAGATCCACAAAATACGGATGAGGGGCCTTCAAGCCTGCAAAATGACCCCCAATTCCTCGCACATGCAGGTTTAGGCAGTCGAAGAAGGGCAAAACTTCAGAAGATTGCAGATGACAACAAAGCCAATAGCAACAATGAAGCCAACAGCAATGAGGCCAACAGCAACAATGAAGCCAACAGCAATGAGGCCAACAGCAATGAGGCCAACAGCAACAATGAAGCCAACAGCAACAAGGCCAATGGTGATGACAAGGCCAACGGCAATGACAAGGACAATGGCAATGAGGGTGGTGATGATGAGAGCAACGAGGATGATGATGAGGGCCACAGTGGCAACAAGGGCAATGACACCAATGAGGGCAATGACACCAACGAGGGTAATGACAGTGACATGGGCAGCAACATTGACAAAGGCAATGAGGATGATGAGCATGTGAGGAATTCGGACGACAATGGCAGCTATCAAGAACCTGGTGCCAGTGACATTGAAGAGACTGATGGTGGATCTGCATTGACAGAAGATGACTCGGATTAACGGTAAGACCCCTAAGCAAAGACATACAGATATCTAATCCTCTTTTATCAGGATTTTGAATACTATTCAGTTTTCAGAACATGCTTCACTGTCCTTCTTACCTCCTTTTTTCTGTTTTTCTCATGTAATAATCTTGTTTTGACCCGTTCAATGGTACTTTTTGGCTACTTGAACCTCCTTGTATGCCCCTTTTGACATGCAACGATTCCCAATGAAGCAGCAGCATAATGCTTTTCACTGCTAAATAATACTTTTTTGTTTCTTTGATGCACTTGCTGCTACTTTTCACTAGTTCAAGGCAGTGGCATGCTCTTTCTCCGGCTGAACTATTTACTTTGGGCTGTTTGAGAGGTACTTTACTCTCCTTCAAAGTGCTTGAAATCTGTTTTGAAACTACTTTTTATGATATGCTACAAGAGACAGTACCGTGAAGTGAGTAAAAGAGCCTCAAAAGCAGTGAAAAGTGCGAAAAAGTTTTTTGACTGGCCTTGTAAAAACAGATTCTACTTTTACAAGTACCGAAAAAGTACACATTTTGGTGTCCTTGACTTTCTGCTTGACTCTCCTTGACATGTCTTTCATGGCTCAAAAGGAGCAAAAAAGAGCAAAAAAGTAAAAAAGCGTTTTGCTGATGGTGAACACACTCCCACGGCCACGGACATTAGCGACGCCGGCCGGCGTGCCTTGAACAAGGTTGTTGACGAGGAAACCCTCGTCAAAGCTTATAGCGATGTCTACGCGAAGCCCTCCGCCGTTCTTGCGTCCGCCCTGGAATTTGGATGTGAATGGTCTCAGAGCCGTCTCGTTTGGTCTGATAGCCTTCGGACTGGTTCCGGAGACGATAGGACCGCCATTCCTGATGGTTTTCTTTCGTTAGAGACGCAACTGACCGATATTCCTGGAGTTCCATCCGACTTAAAAACTGTTGCGGAAAAGTTCCCTGATTGGCGGTCTGGGAATTTAAAAACGTATTTGCTGGCACTAGGGACAATCTGATGCCCATCATATCAGAATTACCGGGTAAGGTGTTTCCCTGGCAAAGGTGCGACCAAGTGCAATGCAAAGCAAGCAGCCGAAAACACCGTACGACTGGCGCTAAAAGAGGATATGATGCAGACGTACCCGTATGCGGCAGTATCCCGGGCCTCCGTGACGCCATCAATAAAGTTCTAGACGAGTTGAGCGATTTGGGAGAAGGTCCTCTGCGTAAAGCGGTTTACTTCGTGCAACAGGTGAATACCTTCGAGATTTTGGATTTTGACAAATGACCGACCGGATTGCATAGTCTTGGGCAGAAGGAGTTCATCACGACGCCACGTTTATTATCATTCACTGCGGAATATACGAAATGATTGGAATACGGGACCGCCAAAATCAACGACTCTATATTACTGGCATCATCGAAGTCAGCAAATGCAAATATTGGAAGCTTCAAGTCGGACTCTACATAGCTATTTTGCGGGATGCTGTGATCCGCACGCGCTTATTGAAGATCCGAGGAGAGCCTGATACATGGACCCGGTCTTTTCCAAAACGTGCAGAGGACAATTCTATGACTCTGAAGGAAAAAATCAAGGTACAGTCTTAAAATCTTCCGATGTGCTGTATTTTGATTGATATCCTAGTATGTTACGGATCACGCATTCCATCGTGAATCTATAATCTTTTCATCGGCGACGAAAACGTCCTACATGCCGTTGTGGCCAGACGTTCCGTACAAACGTGTTTCCCCAACGTCTGACATTGGAAACCCAGCGCAAGCCAATGCCAAGACATTGCAACCCATCAGAGTCACACTCTCTCGTGTGAAGGGCATCCCGTTGATGCTGCGGCACAATATCGTTCTCGGAACCCTCGAGATCGATGGTTTGACGTTGGCAGCCACCGGTACGACGTCGGGCAAGATAATAATCAAGTGTGCTAGTGGCATTGACAACATAGAAAAGTTGAAGCGCGAACACGAGGTTTACGTTGATCTGATGAAGGCGAACATCTCGGGTGTACCAAAAGTCTTCGGGTTATTCGATACAGAGCTGCCATACGACAAGGCCAACCTGCGATTTAGCGCTATGGTCATGGAGGACGTCGGACGATCCTTGAGTAGCAACCCCAGAAGTCTGACGAAGGCTCACCGGTATGTGCTATTTAGCCGCTCAACATTGAAGTCAACTCATCTGCTTTAATAGTCGGGCTTTTACAAAAATACTAGCCAGGATACATGGAGCTGGCATCCTTCATGGGGATATCTCCGCTGACCACCTCGTATTGCATAGATCATCGGCCCGTCTTGTTGGCTTTTCCAAGGCGAAGCGACTTGCGGATGATCCGAAGATCCTAAACGTTTTCAAAGAAGAAGCAGGAGAGCTCAAGAAGCTGATCAAGAAACCGCTTGGCCATGCTCGCTCAGAAGGGGAAGGAGAGAGTTCGGGCCAAGGTTCGGGCCAAGTGTCTGCTCCGGGTTCTGACACATGTTCAGCGAGCTTTGGGGGACAGGTGAATCGCAAAAGGGCGAAGGCGTCGTAACTTGGACCTTTACAATTTACTTTGTATGTTATATCGTAGACCGTAGGAAATGAAATCGGCAAATGCCGTCGACTACAAACCAATCATTGTTGGCCGTCTTGTTTCCAAACACATCGCTTGCGATCATGGACGACACTGAAGATACTTTCGAACAATTTCTGTCATTCTGCAACTACAATCCATCTCATATCGTCGACAAGACCTCGTCTAGCATCCCCAAATTCGAAAAATTGAACTCATTCTGCGATAAACACATCGACGGTCCATCTTTTCTACAACACGTCAGATTAGCACCTTCTCTGCTTTCCGACATCTCCCAAAGCGTTGACGTCGCCCTGAATGCTATCAAGGAAAAGGGCCAGCTGCTTCCTTCTATCAGAAGAAGTATGTATTTCCCCAAAGAAGCGCGTCGTTCACATGAAGAGGCCCAATACACATCTGTCTTCGATGCAGCAGGGATAGCTGACAGGTATGCAGACACGATAGGCACATATAGTACTCGGATCGCGTCGACCCTCATGTTTCATCCTTACATGTCGGAATGGCATACGACGTTCTATTTTTCTTCCGTGTCAACTGGATATCGCCATTTTGCGATTCGGGACCAAGACCACGCTTTTCTCCTTAACAGAGACAGGATAAATAAACGCTTGCATCCCGAATTGTGGAATTTTCTTGATGACAGGACGGTGGAAATCCTTCGCCAAATCACTGGACGATATACTGAGTTGGCAGTCTGGCAAATGTTGACGCCGGATGCGGAGCGCGTCCTCAGAGACATGGACAAATGGGCCGAGCCGGCGGCGCAAGACTTCCATCATGAGCGATGCAGTACCAGAGGATTGACACCATCCGAAAGCATCCTTCCTCATTCAGTCGATGCCACTACCACTGCCTGGGGCACACCCATGGCGGCTTTTGTGAAATCGTTGATTCGGCGCCGAAGCAGACGAAAGAAGTCAAATGCCCTTCACAGCGGGCCCGTTCGCCGAAGTCAACGGTTATCGGCGCTAGACAGAGCCAAGTCACAAGAACCTCGGTCTCTAACACATCGGTCCGCTCAAAACCTGCCTAAATTAAAGACGCCGAAATGGAACGTTGTCACGCTATTGCCGCGCCCTGACATTCGAATGAGCGATGGAACTTCGAATACATCTGATTTGGCAACATCTCTAATCCAACACGTACGTTTCCATGACTCTTTACCGCATGTCCTCCTCTGACTTTTGTTAGGCTTGGACGTTGGCCGTTCACAGAGATAGCACATTCATCGTTTTCAATTGCGGGAACTATGAACGAATCGGTTTTCGTCACCGGGAAACTCAGACGCTTTTCCTTTCAAATCTGATCGACATCCCAAACAGCAAAGATCCAGCATATGGCAAAATTCACATAGGCTTGTATGTCTCCATCCTCAAGGACCTCATTGACAGGGTCTCTCAATATGAAGAAATGGAAAAAATTGCTCAAGCTCCCAAAACTCGTAAACGAAAGCGCGATACGTCAGCTACGTCAGTGCAAGCTTTGGACAAGCGGCCGAGAACTCGGGCTTATGAAGCCCTTAAAGTTGCCGAAAGGGAGGCTGAGAGAAGAAAGAAAGATTTATCAGCAGTAGGCTTACTTTCTCGTCATTGTTTTCAACTCTTAATCGTAAAACGTTTCAGATATTGGGAAGCGAGTTAGCATCGCGGGACGTCGTCTTGCTCGAGATGCGTTACGGGCATTATAATTCAGTCGCCCCAGCTGCGATGATTCGAGTCGGTCAGTCCCTTCACAATGGCCTGAACAAGGACTGGAAAGCGCCCACAATATCCGAGCGATATCATCCTCACCAATATTGTATTGTTACAATTACTTCTGAAATCGCGAAAGGCGCAGTGGGGTTCGCGTATCGGGGAACGGTCAAAATCCTTGCTACGGATGGACACACAATGACTCACGATGTCGTTGTAAAGTTGGCATTCCGTGAAGATCAGCGAGAACGAATGCGACACGAATACAGTATATACAAACATCTTGCGTCTACCAACATCGAAGGGATACCGGTTGTTCATGGTCTATTTCAAGATGTTGAAAGTGGTGTTGTTGCCCTCGTCATGGATGACGCAGGAGAAACGGTCTTGAAGAGGAGGGACAAGGAAAGGTTCACCTTCTATCACATTACGGATTCAGAACGGTATACTAACTTTTTCTTCCGTTCTTTCGGTCT
>JACXWH010005855.1:0-19787 GCA_018093805.1 Macrocybe sp. IBSDJ1 | reverse complement strand
AGTCCAACTCCACTTTCCCTCCTGATACGTGATGGTCGCAGTATGCCATGTCGATCCGTCGTCTGAAGTAACCTCGACGGCTGACACGTTTCCCGACGACCCAGGGATAGCGTAGCCTTTGACAAAGATTGATGTATCGGAGGTAGCTACAACGGACGCAACCACAGAGTTCAACGGAAGAGCTGTCATAGCGGGATATTTGGACCATAACGAAGCTGCATATTCTTTCGTTTCGACCTGAAGGAGAGAAATAAGCAACGAAGCAGATGGATGTTCTAGTTCGGTACCTCAGGCGGCAAGATTTTGTAGTCTAATTGTTGATAGAAGTTTTCCGACTCCTGAGCCGACACGATGACATTGTCAAGCCATTTCACCCATCGAGCGCCCAGATAGCCGGGAACGACTACACGAAGTGGTGCTCCATGATCGGCTGAGAGCGGCTCGTCATTCATCTTGAGTATCGTGTCAGAAGATGTACCGTGCATAAAAGCCATGGGCGTACCTCAAAGGCGAGCAATATGTCGGCTGCAGGATCCAAAGCTCTCTCTAGTGGAATCGATGCACCATAGTATTCGTCGTCCTGGCATAAAGTAGCATACGATGTGAAGCAAACATGGGAGTAACCCTGCTGAACTCCAACAAGGTTGAGCAGATCACAAAGACGGACGCCGCCCCATCTGCAGTTCGCTATCACTCCATCGGCCCAGGCAACGCCATGGACTGGTTTAATGGAGCCCATTTCTTGTCGCCTGTTGCCAGCGCACTGATTTCAACTGGGCCTTAGAAAGGCGAAACACTGAAGGCAACGGCTCGACGCTCACTTGAAGTGTGGCAACTACATGGACGACCGGCAACATGGACTTGAGGTCAGAGACTGTGAGCTTAAGCTCGCGGTTCACGCCGCCCCTCACAGACACGGAGAACGTGGTGTCGTCGAACTCCCGGACAGGACCGTGGTTGCGGCAGTAAACAAGGTCCTCAGGAGTCAATGGAAATTCCACTAAAGCGGACGCCGGTGGTTCAGCGTTGTATGGTTGTTCGGCCTGAACGATAAGAATACGGGAATGGGGAGGCTCATGAGAGTAGTCCATAGCAGAAATGAGGACAAGGCGTGTCGGACGGATCTCGCATAACTCGGTCACTGTGATAAAGAGACCATTCTCACTTTTCACCTCGGTCATCCAGTTCACATGTGATGCAGAAGGGGTCTATACAGCCGTTTTATGCGTCTACCCCTACAGAACTTAGTCGTAAAGCAGCTCAAGGTTCCAACGATACAGGGAAGGTTCCGTTTTCGCGTTGCTCATCGAACTTTGCAATCTGATACGGCCCAAGACGTGAATCCGCGGAGTCAAAGCCCCGTCAACAAGTGAGCTTACCCATTCGTCTGCAGAACAATCAGTCTCACTGAAATCAGGATTGCGTAGAGAGAGAGGTAGATACATACTAGGACACAGAGAATGATATGCTCGTTTGAACTGCTTGCAGGGCGCAAAGTCTTCACCCTTCGCGGCTATGCATTTGAAGTAGTCCGCGTAATTCTGGAAGCTATACAGGCATGAATGGTCATTAATTGGCACAAACAAGCTGGAGATCGCTACCAGTTGCGGGTTTGGTTGGCGTTGGGGAACCGGGCTAGATACAGGACACCTTTGAAAATTCCATCATAGGACCATAACAAGGTTGTTCTCACCGTCGAAGCCAACGGTTTGTAGGACAAAGCGACTACAAGAGAGTGAGCTGCTTGATCCCTTGGACCTGAGAATGGAGGATAATACCTCTGGGTAGCTTCAGCGTCGGACATGGTAGCGGGTTAAGTTGTTGGTAGGGATGGCTCGGGTCGTGGCGGAAGAGATTGTGTTTGGAGTGATTATGTCAGCAATAGAACTCGGCCTCGAATTCAGAGCTAGAACTGCAACTCCTTGGTGCTCAGCATGGACGCCCTCAGAGCAGAAGTCGCTGCCAAACGCAAGATCATCGCAGAGGACCCCTTATTGACGTCTCGCCCGACGAAATACATGCGCAAGGGCGATATCGAACGCCTGAAAGAAGAACTCAAGACCAAGCAGGAACAGGAAAAGCCAGACACCTCACGTAAGGAGGAGGTAAAACAGCTGGTGCGAGCAACGAAGCAACCATTAGTGAGCTCTCCTTCTGTTCACCGCCAACGCATCCTAATTTCTCACTGGAGAACAGGCCCCTCTACGTTCTACAACAAGTTCTCCGCTTCCAAACAGTCGTGATTCTGATTCTCCTAGACCGGAATCTGCTTTCAATATATCCAACGAAGACACCATCAGGCGGCTCAGAGCGAAAGGCCAACCAATCAGACTGTTTGGGGAGTCCGACAAGGATCGCAAGCTCCGTCTCCGGGCCCTCGAGCTCATCGAAGAAAAGGGCCACGAACGACATGGTGGCCAGAACGACTTCAAGAAAGCCTTAGAAGATGTCGAAAACGTGGAAAGGGAGATGCAGAACAAAAACAACAAAGGGAAAAAGAAGGAGGACGCTGCTCAACCATCCATGGGCGTGTTGGATCTCGAGCTCATAAAGACAGATCCGGACAAGCTCTACCCTCTTATATATTACGCACTCAAGCGCACCCTCAAGGAATGGGAAGAGGCTATGGACGAACGGCCTGGTAAGCTATCCTCCTAACCACCGTGTCTTTCCTGACCTTTGACGCCGAGGTGTATAGAGCATATCAAGCGGACGACACAAGGGAAATTGGCAGCAGCTACGCAAGTGCAATCCGCGCAGTACCTTAAGCCGCTCTTCAAAGCGCTCCGATCAAGGGTTGGTTGGAGCTTGCCTCTTAAGGCTTCAGCTGATTGCTGAGGAACATTCCATCTTTTAGTCCTTGCCAGAAGACGTGCTTGCCCGCATCGCCGAAATAGTGCATTATATGCAAGAGCGGCAGTACCAACGTGCGAATGATGCATACCTGCGATTGTCCATTGGAAACGCCCCCTGGCCCATCGGCGTGACTATGGTTGGGTATGTTATCGTCATTTATTCCGCATGTTTCGCGCGTAAGCTGACTGGCATCCTCTTGTGAACAGTATCCATGAGCGTTCGGCTCGTGAAAAGATTTCTGCAGACCAAGTAGCACACGTCCTAAATGATGAAGTCAGCCGCAAATATATTCAAAGTCTGAAGCGGTGGGATCGTACCAATCTTTTCTGTCTTCTCCACTTACGAATACTTGTTCAGACTTTTGACCTTTTCTCAGACAAAGTATCCACCAGATGATATCTCGCAGCTTATGGGCTGATGCAGACATTTAACGAAGGACTTTAGGATCCAGTATGTGATCGCATGTGTAGTGTTTGTAATATATCGAGCTTCTTCCTGTTTCGCGCATCTCGTCTGATCAGCCCGGCAAGGTCCATTCTCTATATAGCACCCTATGTGCCACCAATTCAGTAAGTCCATTTCTCGTTAATTACAAGGCCTTGGGCATTAGGATTTCATTAAGTCCGTACCGCAGTTCATTTTGTACATCCTGTATGCATGTATTGCGAAACATCCGTTTGCCGTACTGGCATGGCGACTTCGCTATTAAGAATACTAACGCGAAGCTGAGGACTTCTCGAAATACCATTGTAGCAAAAACTTTATCTATGACAGCAGCCCGCCAACAATGATCAGAGGCACAGCTGCTTCGACCTGTGGCATTCTATCTGCAGAATTGCACCAGCACATTGTATCTTTGTCGCACCCGAGATGCACATTTCTAAAGCTGCAATGTATTGCCGTGAAGGCGATGAATAGGCAGAGAAATTGATCGATAACCAAAGTTGAGAACCATCTATTTCTTGCCTTTCCTCGGTTTATCGTTCGGGTTGCCACTACCCTCTGTGGACAAGGTCGCCCGGGCATGCCCTGTCTCCTTGATATGGGTAAAGAGCTTCGTCTTGCTTGGAAATAGTTCCTGACAAACGTTGCATTGATGCTAAGAGGAGGATATCAGAGTTGGCACACCGCCAATCAGACAGTTAACGCATCACCTGTATCGATCCCTGAACCGCTGACTTCTTCGCCTGCCGAGCTCGTCGCCTTTCCCGCTTGGAAACCTCTGGCAAGGGCTGAAGCATCCTCTCGTCATTGGTCCCATCTGCTTGGTTGAGATCATCGTCATCCTCTCTATAAAGGGCACCGTGGATCCGTTGGGTTTTGAAAGCTCGCCTCTGCGTCTTTGTAAGAGGTTGTGGAGATGGGCTCCTCTGGTACAAAAATGTTTCCGTCCCAGACAACGGCTGTTCATTGTCGCTCGTACTATTGGAATTCTGCGTATGCGCTGCAGTGCCTGCCTGATCTTCCGCCCCTACAGAATTAGATTCGGTGGGAACAGTTTCCACATGCGCGTCTTCCGAATCTGGTTCGAGCACGAGCTCCTCGTTTTCTGCCCGCATAACGTTTTTGAGTTTTTCGACTTCCTTGAGATGTTTCCGACTTCGTTCATGGCTATTCCAAGCAGCCTCGCTCCGAAAGACCTTGCGACATGCGACACATTCCCACTCTTCGGTATTTCCCCCCTCTGCCGCTGCCCATTCGAGGTCTGCAGGTAGACTAGTGTCTTGAACTTGTTGCCATGGTTGATCGACGTAATTCGCGATGACTTGCGCACGCAGACGAGACGCCTCTCTAGCAGAACCGGCCGTCATTGATATGTTTGACTGGCTGCTTTCGGCCTGTTGAGTAAGGTATGTCTTGTACCTGGGATCTCGTTTGCGAGTGAACCGTGCTAGGGACTTTCATTACATGATCAGGACGTCCACCCTGAGATGATTGACTGAATAAAGCGTACTCGGATAGTATCATTGTAGTCTCTCCGAGCCTCGTCCCTTGCCTTTTTATTCTCTTTCTCCATTAACCTGTTGGAACAACAGATGCATTATTAGCATGCAGCAATACGGTACGATGAATAGCGAACCTTCTAACGCGCCGATCTGGCGCCTCTGAAAGATTCCATCGTTCACACCAGACGAAATCCTTTTCCGTGGTAAAGTTTAACCAGACCGAATAAAAATCTCTGACTGCAGCTTCGCCTTTGGTATCAGACCAAGTCCATGTTGAATATCCAAATGATGGATAATGACAGGTGGATGAATGCAGACTTTCCTCCTCTGCTAAGCGGGTAAAAAGATTTCGGTATAGCGCGAAAAAGCCCTAATGCAGGGTCAGCTTCTGGAGCCTAAAGAGCAGCGCAAGGGCACGAACATTGTCACTATCATCAAAACCGGTCCAAATTGTGGTATCAAAAAATCTGGACACGTGGTTGACAGTCAAGCCTCTGCCTCTTGTTTTGGGGTGTGGGGCGCCCTTGCGCACATCTTCAAAGACGGCTTCTGCATCAGGCTCTGGTACAAGAGACGCCCGGTGACTATCGTACCAAGCGCGTTCCTACTGTTGGTATGAGAGAAGTGGCGATTATGCTTCAAGGGTAAATTACCTGTTCGTCGCTCAAGACCTGGTAAAATGGAGTCAAACAAACAAACGCCATGCAGTTGAAGACCGGCCAGAGCGTTAACTTACCTCGTACGCTTGTTGTAGCCCAGCGAAGCGTTGAGTTGCACCTTCAATGTCATCATGGTTCTTGTCGGGGTGGTGAATCAAAGCAAGTCTTCTGAATGACCGCTGCAGATATACGAGCAAGCCATGATTCCGATCGGATAGATATAAAGGCATGGTCGAAACGTACCCTGATTTCGTCGACGGTGGCATTCTCGTCGACTTCAAGAAGATGATAATAGTTCGGCACGCCAGAGGGGTCTTGATCCGTTTCAGCTCCATCTCTTGCTGTGGACTCTCCGGCACCCATGCTGGTTGAAGCGATAGGATCCCAATTTGGCAAGTGATCGAAAGGCTGAAAATTTGTAATGGCAGTCCCCAACAGCTCATACTTTCTCTCCGTCATGTCAGACTTTCTCAAGTCCTCCTTGGGCTCATCGTCTTCCACAGCAGGTTGTCTTTTTTGCAATTTAAGCTCACATGGCACATCCTGATCTTCCCAAGACATGGCAGCACGGAAGGAAGCAATTATGAACTCGGTTCGGAACGAAGTTGCATTAGCAAATGCGCAAGAGCTCATGAATGTGTGTTTATTGCTTTCCTACTGAAGTCCAAGCCAATGACGCGTCGTTCAGAAAGCAAATGATCGCTGCTATTTGAAATGTGTAACGAAGCCCGGAACATCACTGTCGAATTCAGAACAGGTAGACTGATCTGCGTGCAGCCATTCAGCATGTTGAGTTTGTCCCTGATAGACCTGCCTTGCAAGGTGTTTCGACCGCTACATGGAAGCATGTGAGTGTAAAAATTCGCCCTAAATGGGCCCTTTCTGATTTTTGGCAAGTCAACATTGTCAGCCGCGCATATATGTCAAGAATATCCCGGGAGAACGCGGCTGTCGACCAGACAACTTCCCTCTAGTCTGCTAGTCATTCACCCTGGTGACAACAGTGTGAAGGCGAACCAGTAAAAGGCACTATAATTTATATACAGGATGCTTTGCTATTGCAAGTACATGTTACAATCAACATTTGATCAGTATTACGGGTCTTTAGAAGATAGGTTCATAAGCGCCGCTTTACCTACGAAGCGACTAATTATTGGGTAAGATGAGTAGCTCTGTAAAGTGAGAGTGATTAGGTGAGAAAACTAGATAGAATGAACCTGGTCAGTAAATAATTAATCTGGCGAATTACAAAATTCTGGGGGCCGATTAGGATTACTCTTCGGGTTTGTCGCGGCTTCGGTTGTGACTGTCGGATGACTCGTACAGAGGAACAACTGGCACGTTGCAGTCGCAGTCGACAGGCGGTGTCGTTGAATGCATATGTTCCACACGATGGGCTGAAATGTCCTGTAGCAGATGAGGCGGAGGATGATACGCTGTCGTCAGCAGAGGTGGAGAAGAGGTGGGATGTTCATATGCATGGCGTATGTCGGCTGTAGAGTGTATCCGCCTCAGTCTAACCTCGTCGGTGTTCACGGCTTCGAGTACTCGAGAGGTGTCATCGTAGAACGTACGAGCACGATGTACAAGAGAAGGCCGGGAGGCAACCCCATGTGAAATGGGTATTCCAGCGTATGTGCCCATCAAATGGGCTGCTTGGGGTCCGCCAAGTATCTGCTGTACTTGTGGCCCGAACTCTGTGGACAATGGAGTCTGGAAGGCAGGCGCACCAGTTGTGTCTTGGTTGCCGATAGGCGGGTATGATTGCTGATAAGAAAAGGAGCTCGTGTGCGGAGCGCTGCGCGGGGGGGCGTAGGTTGCGTCGACAGATCCCAACGCGAAATTCGAACTTGGCTGGTAGGACGATCTTCTTGAGAGGGCATTGATACCATTAAGGGCTAAAGAGTGACGGCCTACATCGCTGTGATGACGGTGATCTGCACCTCTCAAGCCCGAGACTGAAGGAGGAAGCTCGAGTTGAGGAGTTACGGCGCCGGAGCGATAAGTCGGCGGGTGGAGTGCTATACCTTGTCCCGCCGTCGTCGCATGCAAATCACGCAAAAGATGCGCCAACTGGACCGCAGATCCGACGAGGTCATGACGAAGGACACGGCTGGCTTGATGCCCCTCTGTCCAGTCGGAGCACCGTTTCCAACTGCGAATCGTTGCCCCATCTGCCTGAGGGGAAGAAAGAGCCTCGAGGTAGAATAATGGGAGGGCGGAAAGCATAAATGAGGCCAATCCTGACCCTGGCGCCGCATTTGTGAATTCAGTGTCGACGATCGTGTCAAAAGGGATCTCCATTTTGAAACCATAGCCCGCGGAGTGAATAAACCAGGTGAGGCAACGTCTCGACTCGCATACGTAGGCAACCAGGTCATGCTTGCCAACAGCTGTGGCGATGCGGCGCCATGTGCCGATAGTCAAGTCAGTACAAGGGATTATCGTGACCGCTGAAAAGGTCCGCGTTAACAAATGGGCCAATGAGTTGTTACAACCAGCGTACGTTCATCCTCATGTATCAAGTTGTGGAGATCGACCTGAAAGCCTGTCGACAGCTCAGGAGGCGAATCTGGAGGCATTTCGGCACTTCCACCACGCCCCTTCTGCCTCCCATCTTGAAGCTTAGCTTTAGCACGCCTGGCGGTAGGATATATAGGTAAAGTGTTGTACCATTAAGCTAGAGCTTACCTGTTCTGGAACCAGATTTGAGTTTGCCGTTCGTGCATCCCCAGCATCTCGCTGATTTCTCGACGGCGTGCAGCGGTCGGGCTGCGGTCTATAGCAAAAAAGCGCTCAAGGTGGACTAATTGTTCGGGAGTGACGCGCGACCTTTTCCGCTTTTCCTTATCCGACTTGCCACTGGAGACGGATCGCGGCCTCGGAGGCCCGGAGTCCTTCAAATCGTCGAATTCGAGAGGCTCCGAGCCGGATTCTCGTGACGAGGGTCTGTCAAACGCAGGAGCAAATTCAATTCTGAGAGAGGAAGGCAGGGAGTTCGATGTTGTGTCCGCGGACCTTTCATCTGGTCGTTCATTTGCTCCTCTGCTAAGAGGTCGGCTTATACGGGGATTTTCCGTGTGGGATACAAAAGAGTGATTCTGCGTCATGTCGTATGCTACACATAATCCAATTCAGAGATGGTGTAAGGAAGAAGAGGAAAATGGACTTGCAGCCTTGTTGGAAATCCCAAGCATTGGATCCGCGCGTTGCAAACGAAATATTCGCGGTCGGAGGTATTGTTAATACTTCAGCCATAGGACAGCGGACGCGAAATGAAGGAAAAAATGAAAGAGATGAAAAATGAAAGAGCGGCGAGGAATAGGAAGTTTAAGGTATACCGAAAAAGACGCATGCAGATGACTGACCAAACTGGGTCGACGATCAGATCTAGGCACGGTTAGTGGCGAACGGGTGGCAAGGAAACGAACCGGAAAATTTTTTCTTCTCGCATGCAGAAAACAGCTGTAGAACATTGATTTGTATGTGAGAGATCTTCAGAACGCTATATAGGTAGTTCGATTTTATGAGAGGTGGAGGGGGTCAGTCGATTTGCTTGAGCAGAGAGGCTGCTTTGTTTTGCCACTGTTGTACTGAATTTCAGATTTATTTCAAGGAGCGACAGATGACGGTGATCCTTGGCACACTAGTTCAGGAGATAAGCTATTTGTCAATGCAGCCTGCTAGTCAGCTGTGTCACAATGGATGATAGGTTTATACGTCACAAAAATACAGATGGCTGTTACGGTGACCGCAAGATCAACCTCCAGGGCCGATAGAGAGGCTGATGCAAATCGCGGTGATGGATGAAAAGTTGAGAAGCTGATGCATGGTGTACGACAGAGAACATATCTTGTAGGTTGTTAAGGATAAATGGGGAACTCAAAGCGACCAGAAGAGGCGAGGGACCGGGATCAAGTCCGACTGACCCTGAACTGTGCAGCGAACGAAAAGGTGGTCAGCACCTAGACCCTTGTTGACTTAGAGCCTGTGACCAAATTTAGAGCCGAAACGCGATCGCTTCAGGATTTCCAATCGATCCTCCTACCCAAAGGCCTGGCTGTAGTTGGCCATAACCTCATGGTCACCCTGATCGCACAGATGTGGGCCAACTTTGCATGACTTTTACGACGATTCGCCGCCTTTTGGAAGGAGTAAACGAAACCCCTTAGAACTGCGTAAGGGTGATCAAGTGTGCCAGCTGCAAAGGAGTTGGTAGCTCGACCAGAGGACCCCGGGAATTCAATAAACCGAATTAAATGTGGCCTGCCGTCGTGCGTCTACATCGAATAAGTATTGGTGCTGGGCATCGAGGTGGAAAGATGGGCATGCCATTGATTGCAGGGTGATCAGAATACCTCGGAGCTGCTCCGGTCGGAACGTACGGTTGCGGACGTTTCCTCCAACACGTGATCATGCCATCATTCTGGGGCGAAGACCCCGTCCGAAGGCTGGTTGGACTTTGAGACACTCCCTGAACAACGGTGGAGATCAAGGGAGATGAGATACAAAAATGTAAAATGACAAAGAGACTATCCCTATCAGCCAGGGTGATGGAATGGAATGATTGAATGGAATCGAAGCCGAAAAGCAGCTTGAGGAAGACACCTACTGTCACATACTTGCCTTTTACACAACAATTTCTAGGTCCATCCAAGGATGAAGGCATACTTACGCAAAGACAATAAGGAGATATGATAGAAGCTGCAGACAGAAAATGAAGAAGTGGAAGGTATACCAAACCAAGACTAATATCGTGGCCGTTTGGCTTCCCTGTCGTCGTATCCTCCAGGACCTTCTCTCTTGAGGTCTCCGCGGTAACCGCTTGGCGGACCGCCATACCCACCGGGACCCCCTGGAGGAGGGCCGTAACCATTGGGAGCAGGCTCGTGGAAGCCTGCGCCGCCATAACCCAGACCAGTACCACGACCGCCCCTGTGTGAGATACTTTCGGTGAGCACAAAAAACCAATCGAAAATAAAAAGGCTGCCTCTCGGACCTGTAACCCCCAGCTGGCCCAAAGTCATCCCGACCTCGGTATCCACCGCCGCCACCATAGCCACCGCGAAAGCCACCACCACCACCACCGCCGCCGCCGCCGTAACCTGCGCGATCGCCATATCCCCGATCGCCACCTCCAAAACCACGCCCTGCACCACGACCACCTCTGAAGCCGCCACCGCGGTCATAGCCTCTCCCTCCAAAGCCGCCTCGGAAGCCCCTCGGAGGGGGAGCAGACACGACAGGTTCTACACGTTTCGGACGACCGCCTAGACCGCCACCAAGTCGGCGTGGTTTCCAGCCACGGACAGTGCGGCCCCGTTCGACGTCGACCAGAATCCTTTTCCCCATGATTTGTAATCCATCTGATTCTTTGTATGCGGCTGAAGTTCTCAGATATGAGTCGAGGAAGAGATGGATCGAAGGAACAAAAAATCGTACCTTTCATGTCTCGCTCGCGCTCGTATACGATGAATGCGTAGCCGCGACTGCGACCCTTTTTGTCCCGAACTATTCGTACACGTTCTATGGTGCCGTATGTCTCGAACTCGCGCCGAAGGTCGGCCTCGGTTGCGCTTTTATGCTGGCGTGAAAAAGGATGATTAAGTAGGGAAGAAAGGCAGGCAGACATGCACCTACGAGACGGGAGATAAATAGCGTTTTGTAAGGGTCTCCCACAGCTTCTGGGTCATCCGCAGGCTTGTCTGGTGGAGGGGTATGAGTGCGGCCTTGGTCAGCGAGGGAAAGTACACGAACAGGTCTCCTTGGCGACTTTGAACTCTTCCGCCTTGCGTGCCTTGCGCTCCTCACGGCGTATTTGTCTCTTGACCTCCTCTGCGAGGGTGAAAGAGGGCTCCTCACCCTCTTCCATGCCCTCACCGCCAGAGGAGATGAGGGACTGGGTGTTCTCCTCCTTGAGGCGAGCGAGGATGTTGCCGACGCCGCCGACGTTTTTAAGCTTTATGCGGTCGATATCCTTGTCGACTGGACGCAACCATTGCAGGGGTGGTCGCGGCGCGAAGAGCTTGAGGAGATTTGGGGGAAGAAGATGGGTGCCAGGCATGAGTAAGTTTGGCGGAGTAGTGTGTGGGACGGTTAAGTATTAATTCAAACTCCGCGCGGACGTCGGTCGCCATGCTCGTCCGCTGCCCGCCCATTCCCAGACGCCCGAGCGGACTCAGGTCCCTCTCGTTCACCTCGTTCTTCTTCAACAATGCTCAGTGGGCCCGCCATCCACCGCTCGTCCATGCTCCCGCCATTCCTCTACGTGCCTTCCGCCCCGCAGACGTTCTAACCCCACCTCGTCTTCTTGCCGTCTACACCCAGCTCTCCAAGTCCCGCCTAAGCGCACTCGTCGTCCTCACAGCCATGTCTGGTGTCGCCCTCTCCCCCATGCCTGCGACCGTCCCCATTCTGCTGTCTACCGCAGCCGGCACCGCGCTCTGTTCCGCATCCGCAAACGCGCTCAACCAGATCCAGGAGGTACCGTTTGACGCGCAAATGGCCAGGACGCGTACGCGACCTCTAGTTCGACGCGCCATCACCCCGTTCCATGCTGCTGGGTTCGCGCTCGTCACCGGCGTCGCAGGTCCCGCTATTCTTTGGACAATGGTCAATCCAACAGCGGCCATCCTTGGCGCGGGAAACATCGCTCTTTACGCAGGGGCATATACCTGGATGAAAAGGAAAACCACTCTCAACACATGGGTTGGCGCAATTGTCGGCGCGATACCGCCGCTTATTGGCTGGACCGCCTGTGGTGGTCACCTCCTCCCTGGACCATCATATCCGGTCCATCTCTTCCTGCCCCCACTCTTATCTTCCTCGCCCCTCGACATGTCGTTGATCAACAACCCGATAGCGCCTTTTGCGCTCTTCATGTTACTCTTTAGCTGGCAGTTCCCCCACTTCAACGCCTTGTCACACATCGTCAGAGGCTCCTATGCCCAAGCAGGTTACCAAATGCTTTCAGTTCTATCACCTACAAAAAACGCCCTGGTCTCGCTCCGTCACTCCGCATTGCTTATCGCTATATGCTCCGGGCTCATTCCCCTTTCTGGACTCACAACGTGGACCTTTGCTCTTTCCTCTATGGTCCCCAATCTTGTCCTGCTACGAGGCGCCTGGTCTTTCTGGAAGAAAGGTGGCGAGAAGCAGGCGAGAACGCTTTTTCAGCACAGTCTATGGTACCTGCCGGTAATGCTAGCGCTGGCAATGGTCCACAAACAAGGTATGGACTGGTTACAATGGATGGGTATCAGAGATGCGCCGGAGAAGGACGGGGCGGAAAATGCGCCGTCACCTTGACGCTGTTCGTTAGATAGTTTGGTACACACCACTGTTGCTATGAAGTCGGAATGATATTCGCTGCCCTTGCCCGCCACTTCTTTTTGGCTGCTTCAACCCTCGCACGAAGCACTGTCGCTTTCATATCTGCTTCCTCTTGTGCCCTCTCCTCCTCTAATAACCGGTCCATTATCAACTCCCTGTCCTCCCGTTCCTCCTGCAAACGCAGCTCTTCTTCTGTCATCTCCTCTTTCGCTTTCGGTTCCTGGCCTTCGATATTCTCCCATTCCGGCATGCCCTCGTAAGCCTCAGACACAAGCTCAGGCTCCGCCATGACAGTCGCCCGTACATAGGATTCGCGTTCAGATGCTTCGTCTGTCTGGTGGTCAAGCACTTCACGCTGGAAGCGCTCGTACTCCAGGTCTATCGCAGAATATTCAGATTCAAAGGCGGCGGGTCGGATGATCGCCTTCTCATCTGCTGCTTCCTCGCCCTCAGAATCACCCGAGTAGGGTATTGGCAGAACACGCGAAGGATCGGAAAAGAAATCTGAAGGAAACGGCGCTGATGGAGAGCGCGTCATCGTTTCGGGCTTGATTCGTTTCGTCTCCAAAATTATATCAGATTCTGCTTTGCGTTTGCCACGAGAAACCACCTCGTGCCTTTCCTCCTCTTCTTCGACCCTCTGTAATTTTCGTGCCTTTTCCTCCTCCTTCAGCCTCGCGACGTTGAGCCGGTGGCTTTTGCTCCCCAGGTGACCCTCCCATGCGGAGGCATGCTTCACGAGCGTGCCACATGCAATGCATCGCAGCTGGCCCAACTGACTGTAGGACGCAAGCGGGTGACTGATTTTCGCCTCCTGCCGTTTTGCCTTGAGGAGGGCGCGGACATCCGACATATTGGCTGTCACAAAGTTGCGAAGTAGGCTTGCTTCCAAAGGTGCGCGTGTCACGTGATGCACCCTCAATTTCTCCCCCTGCTGCACCATGCGACAACCTCAGCTACTGACTATAATTTGCTTCATGTGGCCGCGTCACGAAGAACCGTCGTTGACTAAGTCAGCTGAGCGGTTCTCTGATCAGCCTCACTATCTTCGTCCAGTCACCTCATGAGGGCCCATCGGCTGTCTCTGGTTGCACGGGGTCGCCAAGCATGCTTCTCGTCACCGCTAGCGTAGTATAAATGGTCGCCCTAGCATCGAATTGCAACACAACCAACTTAGGCCTAAATATCCGCTCTCTCGATGTTGAGACTACCACACAGTCAACTATGGGTATTGTCATGGGTGGGGCTCGTCGCTGGCGCTGTCATTGTTCCTATACATCTTCGCGTTGATTCGTCGACGCCCAATGTCTCTCCGTCCTTAATTTCATTGTCAGTTGAAGGGGACAGATGGACCGATTGGATCGGTGCCTCCAAGAGGAACATTTTTTTCTTCAACGCCTTGGATAATTTGAAACAAATTGCTGGGTCTCCGCCAGATATTCGCATCGGTGCAAACAGTGAAGATCACACCAATTTTCGCCAAGACGTGAAGGTAAATTCTGTTTCCGCCTAGTCAGGGATGGTGACTCACCACCTTTGCTACAGTTCACAGAAGCAAATTTCCCGGCTTATAGTGTGACAGTCCCGTACCCAGAGGCAAACCATATCGTAGTAGGAGATTCTTATTATGCAACTACGCGTTTTTTACCGCGAAGTGAGTCCGACTTGAAGATTCACGACAACCCAGATGACGACATGCTTAATAGATACGCATGTCACCTGGGGCGTCAACTTTGGCTCCAATAACGTCACAGCTGCATATCTTGAGATGGAATCCATCTTAAAAACATTCTCATCCTCGGAAATCCGTGATGCAGGAATAGTTCTCGACTTCCTAGAACTTGGGAATGAACCAGACTTGTACAGGAACAACGGCCTCAGGCAGCCGACCTATAACGTCTCACAATATGTTCAAGAGTACGTAGGCCTGCACGCAATGTAGGTTTGGACGAGATTAGTTTCTGATTGATTACAGATGGATTTCTGTGGCGGAAAATCTAACCATCTCAGCAGGTCTAATAGCTGCCCCGAAAACCAAGTTGCTCGCTGCGTCTTTTGCAGGCTCGTCCCACACGATCAACGGATTCTCGCCCCAAGCCATATTTGAAGCCGGGATATTGGACTCCGTTCCAGGAAAATTAATATCCACGTATGCAACTCACACTTTTTATCATCTCTGCTCTCATAGCAAAAAATAATAATAAAACGCAGCATATCTCAGCATCGTTATAGCGGTTCTTTTTGCAGTGGAAACAGAGGGCTTCTGCAAGATCTCATGACTAAATCCACGATTCGCGGCAACTTGTCGGTATTTATTCCCGACATTGCTGCCACGCGTAGTCGCGGTCTCGATTACATCCTAGGAGAAACAAATAGCTATGCATGCCATGTATGAAGACAGTTACCTATGGCGATGCAAGCGTTTGTTCAATGATATCCACACCAGGGTGCTCCTGGCGTCAGCAATACAGCGGGCGCCGCACTTTGGGCGCTGGATTACGCGCTATATGCGTAAGGATCGTATGTTGTTATACCTCTGTATGATTTCACGCCTGCTCTTTGCAGCACACAACTGGGGGTCTCTAAAGTCTTTTTCCATGTCGGAATTGGTTTCAAATACAACCTCGTGAGTAGACAATAATTTTGGTAAAATGATACTGATAGCCAGGCATAGATTCAACCGGTCACGTTGAATCGTTCGATCCTAGATGGTTCCCCGTTGCCCGAGCCATTGATGCCGCATATCCATCCTCAATACTATGCTGCCATTATCGCAGCTGAGGCACTACGCCACGGAGCTCAGGTTCTTGAATTACACGTTGACCATTCCTACATTTCTGGTTATGGGTTCTACGAACGGAACAGTCTTCGTCGTGCCGTCTTCATCAATTCTAAAGCCTACCTTCCTGAGAATGCAAACAGAACAGCTGAGCTTTTGCAATTTCAGCTTTTTGGGGCTGCCAGACAGTCTCCAGCAGAGATGTCCATTAAACGTCTTGAAATCAGGTGCGCCTCTCTAAATGTCGTAAGACCTTCCCACTCAAACCCTCTTAGCCATGCGACTGATGAATCAGGTGTTACATGGGGAGGGCAATCGTACGAAACCCCCGATGCCCGCATTGACGGCGCATTACGGCCTGAACATGGGAGAGTGGCTGATGGTGTCTCTATTCAAGATACAGAAGTAATTTTGCTGGAATTTCACTAAATAACATGTTGTCTTCACATTCATATGAACTGTGTCCTTAGTATCGTAGACGTAAGAAGGACGACTTTCACTTTCGTCAACCAAATTTGCGGATGAGAACAGGAACGACGGTTATTTAGATATTCAATATGCTCTAGAATGCATCGACATTCCAATTGGAGAGGGGAGGCACCGAACATGAACAATGATAGACTTTCAGTCTGCAGAAGTGCATGATTTGTCTCCGGGGACTAAATGATACAGGTGCTTGACGCGTTCGACGGTGGCCGCATCCCCAGTATTCTTAAAGCAATTAGATGGTGTATGATTCAAAACTGGCTTGGACACTCACCTTCGTCAGGTCATCACTAATTTTGACGCATGGGGCACCATTTACAGAGGACAACTTAATAACAATATTCAATGCCTTGCTCTTCTCAGTACCACCACTCGAAGCCTTGCGAAAATCATTAGTAAAGTTGGTACCAATACCAAATGAGACTGAGAATTTGGTCAGCCAAGAGATAGAAAATGCAAGTCTCAGAGGAGCACCTCTTGGAAGGTTGAGTTCTTGGGTTTGTTGGCGTAATTTTATCGCCTTGTCTACGTTCAAAGCATCTGAGTAAATTATCCATTTGTCTTTTGGGTCAATTCCCAGAGATTCGTAGACTTCTTTCATGCGGGGCGCAAATATGAATGGGTCACCGGAATCCTGCCTCAGGCCATTCCAACGACGAGCGCGATCTACATCCGTGACGAAATCCTTAGAAAAGGCTATTAGTTTAGGTATGGGACAGATTCAGAGAATTACCTTGAAAAATGCCTCAGTCGAAAATGTGTCTGTCAACGCTATAAGGTTCGACATGGGATAAACGGCTTCCCAGAGCTCCATGGCAGTGGAGTTGGATCCTTCATAGCCTTTGATTGCGGCGACCTGTCCGAGGTGTTCATAACTGGACTGCCCACATGAGAACGCTTCTTACTCCCATGAACCACTCGCTTCAGAGAGGCTGAGTCCACAGTCACTCCAGAGCACTGAAGGGACAACTCACTGCGCGATAGTTCCAACGGCAGCGGTACCGAACTTGCGAGCTAAGTGCACCTACAAAAACTATAGATGAAGACACGGCGCATGCATAGAATCAAAGTTCATACATTGCTCGTCCCACTCAAAGCGCCTTGGCTAAACACCTCGCTGGCAGCACGAACGAGGCCTTGCATTACCAATTCTTGCGCGTGATAGGACCTCCTGCGCCGGGTGCCAAATTCGCTGAAAACACAGTCGGCCTGGAGCAATTTGCGTCCTTTTTCATAAGCTTTTTCTGTCGATGAGAGATTAAACAAGAGCCAGAGCATATGCCTGAGATTAGACAACCTTCTTGACCGTCGTAGTTCCAATCAGTCATTACGGTCTGGAAATACGTTTCGCTCAAGCAAGCCATGACAGGTACTTCCCACAGGATCGTTTCTACCCAAGGGCCGCGTGCTTCAATCTCCACGTTACCCAATGTTCCGTCGTCTGAAAGGGGAATAAATGTGACACGGAGCTGCTCTGGTTTGAAGCGGTAGGAGGCCAGGTAAGACATATATTCGTCCGTGAAATACGGGCAGGCAGTTTGAAGCCAGGAGCGCTCCTCCTCAGTGAGAGCTAGGTCCGTAAATTCTGAGCAAAGAAATCTTCATTAGTGATGAGGGATATGTAAGGAGACTAAGAAGCAGACGAGAGATGGTTGATCTAAAACGCTCGATGCATTGGCGAGAAAATTGTGTGTTCTTATCTCGGTTTGTAAATCGATAGGTCGCTTCCACAGTGGGGAAGTGATGTAAGACAGCTTGTTGCATGGTGAACTACAGGATTGTTTTCAAACGAGACATAATGGAGAAAAGCGACAAACTTTGTAAAGATCAGTGTCCAATATAGACCTGGGAACAGCGAGGTTGACGAATGGTGCAGACATAGTGGTACTGGTTGATGATGGTGTGGGACAATGTGAAGGATCTGCCCCATCATCGTGACCTCCTCCCTTCACTCATCTCCGCGCCTTCCGGTCACGCTTTTTGGTTCAGATGGTCAGACGACATGGTCTGCTGGTGTTAAGCATGCTAATGCTGTTAAATAGGGTTCTCGCTTGGAGATTCTCAATGAAGCAGGATTCCGTTCTGACGGTCGCAAGCAATACGAATTGCGAGATATCACGGTTAACCTCTCCCAACAAGGCGCTGCCGATGGGTCTGCCGTTTTTAGGCATGGGTTAACGCAAGTTCACGTATCAGTTTTTGGTCCCCGAGAAGCAAAGATACGGTCGCAGACTCTGCACGATCGAGCCATTATCAATGTGGAAGTGAACATTGCGGCTTTCAGCGCGGGCGAACGGAGGAGGCGAACAAAAGCTGACAAGTGAGTTTTCCTGCAGCCGTCACCTGTTATCCATCGTTACATCTCCCTCAGACGCACAATGGAGCTGGCTTCCATCATTAAATCGACGTTCGAACCCGTTGTGCAAACGAGCCTCTACCCTCGATCTCAAATAGACATCTTCATTCAGGTTCTCCAACAGGATGGCGGACTGTTACAAACCTGTATTAATGCCGCCACGCTGGCATTAATAAACGCCGGGGTGCCGCTACTTGACTTTGTCTGTGCAGTGACAGGCGGAGTGCACGCAACATCCCCGCTCCTAGACTTGACGCTAATTGAAGAAAGCGATGTTCCATTTGTGACGATGGCCGTGATGCCTAGGACACGAAGAGTAACACTGGTAACGATGGACACTCGTCTACATGTTGAACGGTTTGAGCAACTGATCAGATTGGCTGGCGAGGCGGCAGCGATAATACATCGGGAAATGAAGACCGCGATACAGTCAAGGACGAGTGTTCTTGCAACTGCTATGGGATCGGTAGCCCGTTCCGTGGTTGTAGAAGGAGAAAATGATGGAGACGGTGGAATGCAAGAGAGCTAAGAACATGATTCTATTGTCTAGATACGAGCCGTCTAAAACATGCGAGCCACTTTTCGCCACCACCTCTTTCCACCTTTTTGCCTTCTTCTGTACTATTATACACTGCATCTAGAATGGGTCCTTTGCCTTCGGAGCGTAAAGTTTGTTCATCCGCAGGCTCAAACAGGGGGAATGCTTCCAGGTGAGCTTTCATCCATTCGTGAAGATCTTTGACATCCGTGATCGTGTAAATGATGCCCCCTGGGCGGAGAACGTAGGCATATTCTGCGAGCAGTGTTGGGGAGATGATGCGCGCCTT
Organism: Macrocybe sp. IBSDJ1; assembly: GCA_018093805.1. NCBI lineage: Eukaryota > Fungi > Basidiomycota > Agaricomycetes > Agaricales > Callistosporiaceae > Macrocybe > Macrocybe sp. IBSDJ1. Next base: position 546 of record JACXWH010005855.1, on the reverse strand, counting down.
GTGCTTCCGAGACTTAAAATGAGGATCAGGAAAAAGGAAGAAGAGGGCCGAAAGGGAGTGTTTGGTGAAGTAGTTTGGCAGGAACTTCATGGCATTGGCACGGACGATGGATATGTTCTGGTAGTGTGCCGAGGAAGACGAAGGGCTGGAGCCCGTTGCGACGGCAGTGACGCGGAGAGCAGCAATGCGGTCTTGCACGTACTGGGACACCTGGACGCGAATTTCCAAACCTGGAGAACGGGGGATGATTTATGATCATGTCAGATGGGCGGAATAAGCATACCCAGCATGAGAATATCGGGGAAAAGAGGGGCGAGGGCAATCAAGAGGCCTCCGAAGCCACAACCTATGTCGGCAAATTCAGGTACTTTTCCAGAGTCAGCGAAAGCTGGGTAATGGCGAGCCCAATCGACCTCCCGAGGGGATGGTGGATAATCTAGTGCATGATCTGAGAATGGATTGGCATGTGCACGCTGTCGGTAGTGCTTTTTCTTGGATAAGGGTTCAGTTGTGCTGTCCTGAAGAAAACAGGGAACGTAGACGGCG
>JACXWH010005819.1:0-11918 GCA_018093805.1 Macrocybe sp. IBSDJ1 | reverse complement strand
GGACTCCCAGATGTACCAGTAACGCTAGGCTTAATATTCCTTTTGCCATCATCTCAAGACCACTCTCGCACTTAGTCTGCCCGAGTCCTTCTGAGATTCGTCTAGCCTAACAGAAGTAGAATACCTCGGAATGATCATCTCAGAAAATGGCATTAAGATGGATCCCGTTAAGGTCGAAGGCATCAAAGGATGGCCAAAACCCACCTGTAAAAGGGACGTCTAGCAATTCCTGGGCTTTTGCAATTTCTACCGGCGCTTCATCGAAGGGTTTGCAAAGATCGCGAAACCTCTGACGGAACTAACTGGAAAAGCCAACTGGACATGGGGAAAGGCCCAAGACAATGCATTTGACAGGTTAAAGAATCGGATCAGCTCAGCACTGATCATTTCAATGCCCCGAGACAATGGAAAGTTCTGAATGGAAGTCGATGCCTCGAACTACACAATCAGAGGTGTCCTTTCACAGGAACAATCCAATGGTACTTGGAGACTGGTGGCTTTTATGTCAAAGTCATTGAACCCGACAGAACGGAACTATGAGATCTACAACAAAGAGATGCTCGTGATCATGACTGGACTGGAAGAATGGCGCCAATACCTTTGCAGTGCTAAACAGAAATTCAAGATTTGGACAGATCATAAGAATCTCAAATATTTCTGGAAACCCCAGAAACTGAATCGCCGGCAAGCTCGCTGGATTTCGGAACTCCAGGACTATGACTTCATTCTGGAGCACAAACCTGGGAAATCAATGACGAAGGCAGACAGTCTGTCGAGATGACCAGACCATGAGAAGGGGGAGAACGATAACAAAAATGTTGTACTCCTAAAGCCAGAGAATTTTTGCCGGATTTTCATGGCAAAGATCACGCCGACGCCAGAATTTCAGGATATTCTGGACCAGATTAGAAGGGCCTGGAAACAACGAGAGCCCGAGATCCAGAAACATCTTGATGAAGGCGAACACGGCTGGGAGGAAAACAACTGAATCGTTACGTGGTTGAAACGGTACTACGTTCCCAAAAGCCAAAAGATAAGGGAACGGATCATTGAAATCCATCATTCGGATCAGATCTCGGGACACCCAGGACAAACAAAGATGCACGAATTGATTACGCATAACTTCTGGTGGCCCAAAATGATGAATGATGTCAAGGCATATGTCAAAGGATGTGACAAATGCCAACGGACAAAGATCATTAGAGATTGGAAACATGCCCCACTTCATCCGAATGAAGTACCGAAGGAACCATGGGAGATCATATCTGTCGATCTCATCGGACCACTCCCCAAATCTCATGGATTCAACAGCGTAATGGTGATAGTAGACCGGTTCACAAAAGGAGCCAAGTTCATGCCAGTCAATATGGAAATCATGGCCGAAGGAGTCGCTCGTAATCTACACAACATCATATTCTCGAATTATGGACTCCCAAAGAAAGTCATCAGTGACAGAGGAGGACAATTTGTCTCCGCATTCATGACGGATCTCTATACACTCTTGGGAATTAAAGGAGCCCCTTCGATGCCATATCATCCACAGACCGATGGACAGACGGAACGAGTCAATCAGGAATTGGAGCAATACCTGAAACTCTTCATAAACTATCGGCAAAACGACTGGGTGGATTCTCCTACAACAATTGAATTCACTCGGCAACTGGATATTCCCCGTTTTACCTGAACCACGGGCAACATCCGTACACTGGAAAAGAACCTCCAAAGCATAACGCTAAATCGCAAACTGCTGAGGAGTTCACTGAGATGATGAAGGAAATTCAGACCAAGGCTGAGACCTCCCTGTTAAAAACTGCAGAGACAATGAAACGGACCTATGACCAAAAACAGAAACCTGCCCGAGAATATCATGAGGGCGATCAGGTCTGGCTGGAGGGAACAAACATCACAACCGACTGACCGACCAATAAGCTAAATGACAAACGGTTCGGTCCATTCAAAGTCAAACAGCGAATCGGAGAATCAGCATATGAACTCGAGCTACCAGAACATTGGAGAATCCACCCCGTCCGAAATGAGTCTGAACTCACCCCATATATGGCACCAGCGTTTCCACAACAGAAAGCGGTAACGATTCTTAAACGACCTCCTCCCATCGTCGTGGAAGGAGAGAAGCAATACGAAGTAGAGGCTGTAATAAACTCTTGATGGAACAGAGGAAAATTACAGTATAGAATACATTGGAAGGGATATCCTCTTGAGGATGCTACTTGGGAACCTGCTGAGAAGGTTAACGAAGATGCGCCGAATGCAGTCGCACAATTTCATCATGAGAACCCTGAGGCGCTATCCCTAGAAAAAGGACAACGTCAACTCCTGCCCCGACCCATGCCAAAAAAAGTAATATGTACCCGACTCCATCAATCCCAATCACCGAAGGTCTTGTTTGACCACACGGCTAATGAAGTCTGGGTCTACCCACATGATCAGCAAATAAAGACACTCCCGAAGAACAAGACCCTTACCGGCTGGATGTCGGACCCGAGAGAAGTCGAAGATCGCCTGGACGTGGCTTGGCAGGCGTGGCAACAATGTCGGAATGAGAAAATCATAGGTGAGGATGAGCACCAAAAGAACTAGAAGGATGATGAAGAAGAAGAACATGATTGTGAGGATGCAATCCCTAGGAAGGGGGTAATGTTATGATTTCAGGACTAATCGTTATCTTGATGATGGGCACGTGACTCAAAAGCCACATGATGAACATGTGATAGACATGACATGACAAACAAGGCACAATGTAATGACTCAAGGAAACCATGTGACAACGACATGTCAGTATCGACCAGAGTGAAGGGTTATTACGCGGCACTTGCAGGACAACATGCAGAGCGCAGTCAGATCCTTACTCATGCAGACAAGGGCTTAGGGTTTCACGTAACATGAGGTTAGCATAGTCGAGGTCCGTGCTTGGTAGTCGTAACATATAAATACCTAAATTGTATGTAGTAGAACCCAGCTTCGAGCTGGCTAGAAATAGCATTCTTAATCCCCGCCTCTTCTCTTAAGTTAGTTAGAGTGACCTGCATGCAGAGATAGTTTTGTGTAGCACTTTGTATGGATCCAGTGGTTCTGATTTCATTCTCTTGGGCTTCTTGCCCAAGTCCAATTCTTCTTTGATTGCATCGACCAAAGTCCGTGTCATATTTTGAACCTGTTCAGCCTGTTGGGGATTGTTTCGAAGGGTGCCCCAGGCTAAGGCAATAGGGTTGGCAGTGAAGAGTATAGTGAGGATGATGGTAATGAAAGCAAAGAAAGTGGTGATGAGTTCCATGACATGTGATGTGAGAGGGGTTGGTGTTTGGTGTGTTTTTGTCGAATAGTACCATGTGGGCAGTGCGTGACCATCAACTCCCACTTTGGTTGGATCCAGAGAAAAAGGGGTAGGTGCCTGTTAAACTGCAGATGGGTCAGCTCAAATCCTCATCACAATAAGGACACTCCAAATGGCAGTCAAGGAAGGTTTCTTCATCAGGAGTCCCAGCAGTCTGGTGACTCCTTTCTCATTTCAGGTCAATACACGTTTCTGACAATGACTTTCAAGGGCATGTTTGAATAAGGTGGTCGGTGGGTGGGAACTGTCCACACATCTGAGTCCTCTGGTCTCTCTTGCTTCGGTACACCCTGGGTCAGCAAACTACCCAGTCAGATGCACGGTAGGGCTCTCTGAAGATTGCCCTAGCACAGCCTTGTGATGTTTGATTTGGATGGGGTCAGACTCAACGTTACCCTAGTCCTCTCACACTTCCAAATGCAATGAACAAGGACCAATGACAGAGACCAGAACAAAGGTTGGCGTGGGGTAGGGAGTGGTGGTGAAAAGTAAAAATGTTAGTTTCAGTAGGAGAAAGAGATATGATGATGCAGCAGATTCCTTTGGTTGCACAGCACTCAGGGCCATCGGGCAACAAAGGAAGGGTGGCGGAGAGAGTAAGAGTAGTGAGGTGCACAGGGGCTAGCTTTGAGCTTTTGCTACACAAAACCAAATCTGCATGCAAGTCACTCTAACTAACTCAGAGATGAGAGGCAGGGAGAAGTATGCTAATATTTAGCCAGCTTGAAGCTGAGTTCTACTGTACATGATTTAGCTATTTATACATTACAACTCCCAAGCACGGACTATGACTATATCATCCTCATGTTGCATGTAACCCCCTACCCTAAGGTGAATGAGTAAGGATTCTGCTGCACTCCTCATGGTGTCCTGCAGGTGTTGCACAATAACCTTACACCTTGGTCAATGCTGACGTGTCATTGTTATAGGGTTGTCTTGAGTCATCGTATTGCATCCTGTGTGTTGCGTTGCACTTCATGTCACGTGTTTGTCATGTGGTTCTTGAGTCACATGTCTGTTGTCAAGATAATAATAAGTCCTGAAATTGTAACATGAATAGTATCACAGAAATTGGCACAAGAGTGACCTGAGAACTCTGGAAGGCTTTTTCAAAGCTTGGAAGTCATAAAATTGGGATAATAGATAGCATACTCCTTTTTTTCACATATCATCAGTGACTCTAACATTACTAAAGAGGTAGTTGAGTTCTCAGAAGTATTAAAAGAGCTTACAGGGCTGTGCAGGATTGAAGCATGGAGCTGTAGAATAGCTATAAGCTATGGGAGCAGGGTTGCTGGCACTGATGCTAGATATAGGATTGTTAGTTTTATTGTTGAATATGGTTAATAAGAGATTTTGAACTGGTTGGTGGAGATTGCAAAATTGTTGAATATTTTGAAATGGGTTTCCTTTAGAAAGAGACTGCAATGAAGTTGGATTAATAAAAATATGACTTGAATCTAGTATTAAAAGCAGATCTGAAAGAAGTTCTAGATCAGAATCCATTTCTTGTTTAATTAAAGCTAGAAATAAGAGTTCAGAAGATGAAGGCAGCAAGTCAGAAAGAGAGATAAGGAGTTCAGAGAATGGTGCTCATGAGTATAGAACAGGTGATCAATGAAGATTTTGAGGACCTGGAGTTTGTCTCCTGTAAGTGGCTGCCTTGGCATATGAGGTAGCAGTAGAAGAGGTGGAAGGCTAGTTGTTAAGGTTACTTGAAATCTTGAACTAGCCCCTCACAGAGGGCTCCAAAATGATGACTATCAGATAGGACTAACCTACAAATTAATAAGATGGAATGAAGAAAGCATTAGTCCCTATTTGAGACAGTATAAACTATAAGCTATCCAAGTTGCAGAGTAATTCAAGAAATGCAGAGTGCAAAAAGAGGAAAGGAATGGAGTAATTTCAGATAATTTTAAGTAGGATTTTGGTGATTTTAAGAGAAAGTAGAGAAACTTAGCTAAACTTTTTAGAAATACTAGGAACAATGATAATAGTTTTGAGAGGGCTTGCATGATAGTGACTTTCATATAAAGTTAGGAGCACTAATTTCAGGACTAGACACTGCAGCTCTATATGAGTGCAATACTTTAGAATCGATAATACAAGGACTCCATATGAGTTATAGCTGTAAGACTGCTGAGAGCCTGAAATGGTAATTTTTTCTATTGTTTTACAGATACCAAGTATATGAATTTTTATAGATAAGAATAGTTCAAGTATTGAATAAACTAGTGAAGTTAAGACCAAAAAAAAGAAAGTATCATATAATTTTAAAAGGCTCATTTTATAGCTAAAATATTAAAAAGATGTAAGTCTATTTGAAATCTGAATATAAAAGGTGAAATAATAAATAAAAGAGCATTCTGATACTGGTAATACTAATTGTAAAATAAAATGTAAAAATAATCTAAGGAACATAGAATATATCAGTGAAATATGAGTTATAAATTTTAAAATAAGAGTAAATAAAATAGTAATATGCTTGAAATCTCCTGTTTTGTGTATACTGCAGTAAGATAGTATCAAGAACATGAGAAGGCATAAGGCAGTGTAATGCTAGAAATAGTAGTAATCTTGCTATATTATAATTAATGAATCAGAAGTGGTATATGGAGGTTGGACTGCTAAATCAGATTTGATGGTATAAAAGGTGCAGAATGTCTAGAATGTATGAGTGCAACATGTTTGAAGAAGTGTCTGGGACCTGGAATGGAAGCCTAATGGAGTTTCTCATAGAGTTGTTAAAATTTCAAGTACTGAATGAGAAGTTAGAGCCTGTACTGCAGTATCATGCTAAAGGAGCCAAATAGTAGTAGTGATTTCAAAGACAGGAGTGGGATTATCAAATTAGAACTTATCAGCAGTTAGCAGCATAGAGCACTCATTACTGGATCTTTTTCTTAGAACCATTTTTAAGTTCAGTGAGTAGCCCTATTTCTATCTCACTTTGTTGCCTTTCTTCATCATAGTTGCACTTAGAGTTTCTTTTTATTATTGGCTGATTTCTTGTGATGGATTGCACAACTTCAGGCTCAACTCTTTGATTTGTCTGAGTGCTATAGGATTCCTGAAAGTAACTGGGCATCATGATGGTTTGAAGGAAATTGTGGAGAATTGGAAAAGTATTTGGCATTGAAGTTTCATTTTGTAAAGTATATCAGCTGATAAGAAGCTGTAAATACATCTTGGTAGAGGCATCAGACACTTACAATTTGGATAAGAAAATTAGACTAATATATATTAGAAAAGTAAATTGTGTACATAGTAATAAGAGACAGATAATGGTAGAGAGAAGGTAAGTAGGGTCAGTCTCAGAGAGGCAAGTTATATATGATGTCATGTAATAAAGAATAATGTAATCTGGAATAGGCTTACACACTCCCTCCTTCTGAAAAATTGGTATGGGTATATTAAAAAACCCCATTGGAGAGAAAGCTACTGGTGTTTTTGAGCAGAATGAGTAGAAGTACAGAAGTGGAAGGTTTTGGTTTTGAGTGAGAGATGAGCCATGTGTTGAATGCTTTACAGTTTTCAACTTCATCGCTTAGCAGCTAGTATCATTCTTGAGGACCCCATTCCTTCTATAGAACCAAATATTGCATTTTCTTCCCTGTCTATTATTTATTGATAATCTAATCAATAATATATTCTTTAGTGCTGTCTTTTATAATAATCAGAGGAGGTTGTTTGAGTTCTCACATAGAGAAATGCTCAGTATTGTTTTGCATAAAAGATTATATATCAGATGTATGAAATACAGAATATATATTGCAGTCAGTAGGCAGCTCAATTATGATATTCAAATAGTCATATGAAACATCTGCAATCTTGTAAGGGCCATCAAATCTAGAGAGAAACTTCATGATCTAGTCTCCCTTCATGTACATTGTCAAATTTATTCTATTCTTGGCGATTCAATCATTGTAATTCCTCTCATCTGTATTACTTTATTATCTTCTGCTTCCTTTTTTTTATAGGTGTTTATCCTTGAACATCATAAATTTGAAATCTTGTTTATTATTCTCTTCCAGATGTTGGATGAATGCTGCTTTTTTGATCATTTGTATGTCATCCTTCTCTGTTAGATTTTCTTCATATCCTGCCATTCATAATAGAAATCTGCTTTTCCATTGGTTTTCTCTGGTATGTGTCATAGTTCATAGTCATATTCTTGTAATTTCAGATACCAGCTGATCTGTCTCAAATTGAGTTGCTGCAGTTTTCAGAAGTATGATCAGTTTTTGTGATCTGTTAATATCTTGAACTTCTCTCAAGCTTCTAAAAGGTACTGTCTCCATATCTTCAGGGCAACCATTATTGCAAGGAGTTCCTTGTCATAGATTTTATAGTTCTGTTCTGCTGGAATCATGCCTCTTGAAATGAAGGCAATTGGATGCCATAGTCCTTTCTGCTATTGTAATAGCACTGCTCTGATAGCATATCCTGAGGCATCCATTTCAATTCAAAATTTTCCTTCTGTCTGTAGGAGTGCTAGGATAGGTGCGAAGGTTATATATCGAATCAATTCTTTGAAAGCATTGTATTGCTTGTCCATCCACTGGAAGGTTTTGTTTCCAGTTAGTTCTATAAGAGATTTTGCAACCTTTGCATATTCTTTAATGAAGTGATGGTAAAAGTTGGTAAATCCCAAGAACTTCTGTAGTTCCTTTTTTATTTTTAGCATTGGCCAGGATTGTAAGGCTGCAATCTTCTCTGGTTTCATCTCCACTTTTCCTTCTTCCATGATATACCCTAATACTGGAACCTTTGATGCTTTCCAGATGCATTTTGATCCTTTGATAAATAGGTCATTCTTGTTCAGTATCTCCATGACTTCTGTGGTGTTTCTTTGCAATTCTTCTCATGTGCATCCAATAATTATGATGTCATCCATGTAGATTATGCACACTCTTCTTCATAGTTGGTCTTGGAAGAGGCTGGCTATCATTTGGCTGATTGTTCCTGGTGCATTGCACTGTTCAAAGTACATGACTGTTGGTTCAAAGAGTCTTTTTACTATTAAGAAAGCTGCTTTCCATTCATCCCCTTTTCAGATGCATATGTTGTTATATATCCCCAGATGATGTCAATTTTGCTGAAGTATTCTGCTCCTTGTAATATGTTAAGGAGTTCACTGATGCACAGTAGCAGGAATTTGTCCTTGACTGTATATTTGTTTACTTCTCAGTAGTCTTGGATTAGTCACTTGCTTCTATCTTTCTTGTTGTGGAAGAAGCAGGGTGCTGCATAAGACGATTTTGATAGGCATATTTTCCCTATTCTTAATCCTTCCTCAACAAAGGCATCTAATTCTTCCAGTTCCTTCTGTATCATTGGGTAGACCTTGCTCAGTATAGTTTTGGATGCATTTTTTGTCAAGTTTATCTCATAGTCTGGAGGTCTTCGGCACGAGACCTGAGCATCTAAGACTGAGGTCTCTGTATGAGCGAAGGAGCATGACACGTGACCCCGTCCTGTGTTGTCTCCTCCCCTCACCTCACCCACGTCGGTCGCTAACCTGCTTCACAACCCATGCGGACAATGGAACAACAACCCGACCCTCCAGCTCAAGACCCACTGGTAGAAGCCCTCGTCGCTGCTCTCATCGCTGGGGGGCAAACACCGGAACAAGCAAGAGCGATCGCAGCCCAGTGAGCCACCATCGACTGACTGAGGAACCTGGCGCAAGGCCCAAACCAAGGACTGCAGCCAGGCGAGGATGAGGGAGGAGACGAGAGACCATGGAGCAGATCCCCCACTCTCGAGGAGGATGCACCACCAACAAAGAACAAGACCCTGGAGTTACAGCGAGGCAAGGGCCTCTCCAACAGGGTGCACCACAGGCCACCGGCATATGCAATCAAGCAACTCAACTCCATGAGCTTCGTCGACCTATGGTACTTCACCCCGGAGGCGTACATGGAGGCCCAACTCCCCACGGTCATTCGCCACCTCGATGAAGAAACATTGACACTCTCGAAAAACCATCACGGCCTTTCTCTGCAACCTATCTCTACAGTCAAGCCATCGCCAAATGCCATAGCAGACGAAAAGCTCACATGGGGCCAATTCGCCAAAACTCAGGCCAATTACCTCGATGCAATCTCGGATGCGAAGTGGCCAACCTCGTACATCGACAGCTTCTCCAAGTTCTACATCATGCTCCTCACTCACGATTACAGGAATCGCAGGAACGGCGATGAAATCCTAATGAGGTACATGGGCCACATGAGGAGGCTATGGCATGACGCCCTCAAGCGGGGAGAAGTATTCGACATATCCGTCCTCAACCAGCAGATGCTGGACACGGTCGAAAGAGAACTATGGGACGAACAAAGGGAAGCAACTACCAGAAGGTTAGCATAAACCTGCGAAACATAAGCAAAACTAACTTTCCTCTTCCCTCCCCCTCCCTTTGACATGTGATGCACTGTGCACTCTCTCTGTGCTACCCATCCCCGTTCTACCACTCCCCGTTCTCCGTTCGCCATTCCCCACCTTCTGCTAATGCAGCGCCGAAGCACAGCTTCATCAGCTAATGGGTGCTGTCCAGCCCCAAGCTTCAAGGTCTGCCTCCTGGTCTTTGCAGCGGAAGCGGCGTCACAGTCGCTCTGGATCACACTCTCCCCCGTGCCCCGGTGATTACTACAGGCCATCCCGCTCCCCGCAGAGGGATGCCCAGTCCCCACGCCGTAAAGCATCAAGAGCGACCTCCTTTCAGCGGTGACGTTCCGCCTCTCCGAACCCGTCCCAGACTCCAGCACAGTCCTCGAGACTTGCTGCATGCCCAATCTGCCTCAGCAGGGACCCCCACAAGACCTCGGCATGCCGCCGTGAAGAATGCTGGGATGGCACGCAAGCTTGCTGTCGGCGAGCGNGAATGCTGGGATGGCACGCAAGCTTGCTGTCGGCGAGCGTCAAACGGCCGAATCGCCAATCTGAATGGAACCATCATCTGCTCAAACTGGAATAACACCAGAGGATGCCCTGATGACAGTGGAACCCACACTCATGAGTGCTCCGGGTGCGGTCGAAAAGACCATGGAGCTCAAACCTGTCCTAAGGCAGACTCGAGATAAACCCTGCACCCCATACAATGCTGATCAAATAGCGACCCTCCTAGCAAAGCATGACCTCCTCAGCACACATGCCCGGATCATGAAAGGCCTACGGGAGGGCTTCGACATTGGCATTCACAAGATCCAACACTCATTTACTCCAGAAAATAATGAATCCATCCTAACATACCATGGCGTTACGATCAGCGATCGATGGCAGGCATGGAGGCTCCTCCCAGGATGGAAGTCAGACGGACGAGACATCACCTGGGCAGAAGCCGTCAGTTTCGAGTTTGTCACGTCCTACCTTGCACGAGTTGGTGATGCGGGCGATGCAATCAAGGTTTATGGTGACAACAAAGGAGTTGTCGAAGGATGGTGGAAGGGCCGGAGCTGCAATGCACAAGCCAACAACGTCTTCCAATGAGTCCACAATACAGTCACCCAGTTCAAGCGCGTGTTTGTTACATGCTACGTTACAAGCCAGGAGAACCCAGCAGATGGCCCATCCCGAGGCAGATATCCCCCCATTGAAAGACGACTCCCCTGCATTCCCATCCCCCACCCCCTCCAACCCTTCATTGCAAACTTCAATGACCCCCCGCAAGAGGTTGAGCTCCGCCATCAACAACAGAATAGAGTGCCCCACCCCGCCAGTAAGCTGCCCCAGTTCGCTCCACTCCCAGCAACCCTCCCAGAACCAAACGATGAGGATCTACTCCGTGAATTCCTCCCATACCTCGAAATCTGATAGGATGACAACACACCAGGTAGTCCACCCCGTCCTTCGCCCCCTATGCCCAGCCAGAGACCGCCTACGGCTATGGCTCCTGCCTATGAATATCTGAAGAGATACCCTCACAGAGGAGGACGTTAGGCAAGTTATCAAGGTCATATCGCAAGCATGGGCACCAAGTACCCAGGAGACATATGGAACGGGCTTGGCAGCCTTCCACCAGTTCTGTGACCAATGAGAATTCGAAGAGCCACTTCGCGCTCCAGCATCCCCCACCATTCTAACGGCCTTCGCATCGAGTTTGGCTGGAATGTACTCAGGTACGATGGCCAAAAACTACATCTGCGGAATTCGAGCATGGCACATCCTACACGGCCTTCCCTGGGAAGTCAACGAAGTCGAAATGTCAGCTATGTTGCAGGCAGCAAACAGGATTGCCCCTGTTGCCTCCAAACGCCCACCACGGGAGCCGTTCACAACGGACATGTTAGCGATGATCAAACAGCAGCTGGATACATCCAACTCATTGGACGCAGCTGTCTTTGCATGCCTGACCATATGCTTCTTTGCGGCAGCAAGGGTAGGCGAGCTCACAGTTCCAGCCATCGATCGTTTCATTCCAGAGAACCACATGAAGATTTCTGACCTGCAACAAGACCAGTCTCGCCAAGGAGATCGCGTGACTGTCCTTCATATCCCTCACACCAAAACAGCACCCATCAACGGACAAGACATCTATTGGGCAGCACAACCAGGCACGATCGAT
>JACXWH010005697.1:0-19669 GCA_018093805.1 Macrocybe sp. IBSDJ1 | reverse complement strand
AATCAGGTGGATCATCTTGGTCAGGCGGTCTGTGACTGCGGCGATGGCATTAAAGCCATTCGAGTTGGGTAGTGGTCCTATGAGATCTACTCCGATATCTTCCCATGGCTGTTGCAGAATTTCATGCGGGTGTAGTAGCACATGTTTCTTTTGTCGGATGATTTTGTTTCTTTGATATGTTTCGCATCTATTAACATATTTTTTGATGTCCGTTAGCATTGATGGCCACCAGTAGGTGCAGTTTATGAGTTCGTGCATATGATATTATCCTGGATGCCCTCCGATGGGAGTGTCGTGGTGTTCAAATATGATGTCTTCCTTTAGTTTGTTGTCTGGGGGGATGTAGATTTTCCCTCCTGCATATACGATGTGGTCTTCCTCTGTGAACCAGTGCGGTTTTTCCTTCAGTCCTGTTGTTATGATCGTTTCTCTTCATGTGCATTGTCAAATTTGTTCTATTCTTGGGGATTCGATTATCGTGATTCCCCTTGTCTGTATTGTTTCATTATTTTCTGCTCCCCCTTTTTGTAGGTGTTCATCCTCGAACATCATAAATTTGAAGTCTCGTTCATTATTCTCTTCCAGATGTTGGATGAATGCGGCTTCTTTGATCATTTGTATGTCATCCTTTTCTGCTAGGTTTTCTTCATATCCTGCTATTCGTGATAAGATGTCTGCTTTTCCGTTTGCTTTTCCTGGTATGTGTCGTAGTTCATAGTCATATTCTTGTAATTTCAGGTATCAGCCAATCTGTCTCGAATTGAGTCGCTGCAGTTTTCGGAAGTATGATAGGTTCTTGTGATCTGTCAATATTTCAAACTTCTCTCAAGCTTCTAGGAGGTATTGTCTCCATGTCTTTAGTGCTACCATTATTGCGAGCAGTTCTTTGTCATAGATTTCATAGTTCTGTTCCGCTGAGGTCATGCATCTTGAAATGAAGGCAATTGGGTGCCACAGTCCTTTCTGCTGTTGTGATAGTACTGCTCTGATGGCATATCCTGAGGCGTCCATTTCAACTCGGAATTTTCCTTCTGTTTGTGGTAGTGCTAGGATGGGTGCCGAGGTTATATGTCGAATTAGCTCCTTGAAAGCATCTTGCTGCTTGTTTGTCCACTGGAATGTCTTGTTTCCAGTCAGCTCCGTTAAAGGTTTAGCAACTTTTGCATATCCTTTGATGAATCGTCAGTAAAAGTTTGTGAATCCCAAGAACTTCTGTAGTTCTTTCTTCATTTTTGGGGTTGGCCAGAATTGTACGGCTGTGATTTTCTCCGGTTCCATTTCTACCTTCCCCTCTCCTATGATATATCCCAGTACTAGGACTTTTGATGATTCCTAGACACATTTTAGTCCTTTGATGAATAGATCATTCTTGTTCAGTATCTCCATGACTTCTATCGTGTTCTTTTGGAGTTCCTCTCATGTTCGCCCGATGATTATGATGTCGTCCATATAAATTATGCACACTCTTCTTCATATTTGGTCTTGGAAGAGGTTTGCCATCATCCGGCTAAAGGTGCCTGGTGTGTTGCACTGTCCAAAGTACATAACTGTTGGTTCGAAGAGTCCTTTTGCTGTTAGAAAGGCTGCTTTCCATTCGTCTCCTTTTCAGATGCATACATTATTGTATCCCCAGATAATGTCGATCTTGTTAAAGTACTTTGCTCCTTGTAACACATCGAGGAGCTCACTGATACATGGTAATGGGAACTTGTCCTTGACCGTGTATTTGTTTATTTCTCGATAGTCTTGGATGAGTCATTTGCTGCCATCCTTCTTATTTCAAAAGAAGCAGGGTGCTGCGTAGGGTGATTTTGAGGGACGTATCTTCCCTGTTCTTAGTCCTTCTTTGACAAAGGTATCTAGCTCCTCTAGTTCCTTTTGTGTCATCGGATAGATCTTGCTCAGTATCGTTTTTGGTGCGTCTTTTGTTAAGTTTATTTCGTGGTCCCACTCCTTGTGGTCTAGTAAATGATCAAAGTTTTTCTCTTTAAAGAGGTGTCTGAATCTCGTCAAATATGGGGGTATCTGAGTTCCCATCCTGTCGCTGGCTGTGGTCTTCGCTTGTTCAGTTACTTTCTGTATTTTGATCGTTTGGTGGTTTATCTTGCATGTTTTGGGGCATCTGTTAAAGACAATCTCTCCTGTCCTCCATTTGATCATTGGGTTGTGATAGACAAGCCAGTCATGTCCTAGTAACATGTCAGTTTTTCCAATGTCGAGTACGATGGCTTCTATGTGCTCCTTGTGTCCTTTAATGTCAATGTGGACTTCTGCTACCCGATCTGCTGTTTTCTGGCGGTTGGGTGATCCATCTGCATTTATGATTTGAATCTTCTTGATTCATCGTGTTTTCAGTCCTGTTTTTGCTACTATGGCGGTATTGATGCAGGTCCTGTCTGCTCCACTATCGACTTCTGGTGTTATTGTTGCTATCCCTTTTTGTGTTCATATTTTTGCTGGTACTGCGAGTTCTTTTCTTTTAGGTGGTTTATCACCTCAGATGGTTCTTCTTAGTGCTTCAGGTCGCTTTGCAGGAATGGTGTATTTCAGAGTATGGGATGATCTACATCTGATATCGAAGCGAGTCTGTTTCAGCTGTATGGGTCGCGATTTAACACCTCTTAGTCAGACCCTTCGACAAAACCCTCTTTGTCAGAGTTTTCTTCATCCTTGTCTTCTTCGTCTTCTTCTCCTTCTTCTTTCACTTCTCTGACTCGGGATTTTCTCTTCTTCTTCTTCTTACAGTTTCGTGCGTAATGTCCTTTCAAGCCACAATTGAAGCATGTGACATTTGCTGCTCCTTTCTGTGGTTCCAGACAGTTTCATGAAAGGTGTCCTGGCTTATTGCAATTGAAGCAATTGTTGCTTCATACTTTGTCAATTTCCATGGCCTGTCCTGCTCCTCGGCTCGGATTCCCAGGTTTGCGTTGATTGTTTGTGAACTCCCCCCTCATTACATTCCTATGTTCATCGATGTTTCGTCTGATCGCTCGAACTGTCTTGATGTATTCGTCTCCATCTGTTGGAAGTACAGAGATCGAGTGTATGGCTTCTGCTGTCCTCCAGTTTAAACTCTTCTCGAGTAGGAAACGAGGCGCTGTTTCTGTCATTTCTGCTTTTCCTGCAAGGTCTACGAATTCATCTAGGAATTCATTAATGGGTCAGTTTCCCTGTCTGATGTTGAATAGTTTGCTTCCTGCTTGCGACGGTGACATGACATTGCTGGATCGTGTTTCTATTTCGGTCATGAAATCAGCCCATGTGCTTTGATTAGTCGTGGTGTCAATTTTCTTTGACACCCAGTGGGCTCCTGGTCCATCGGTCATCCTGGATAGTACTGCTCCAATCTTCTGTACATCGGTGAGGTCTCCATGTGCAGTTATGTAGAGTTTCATCTTCCTCCACCAAATGTTGAAAGCTGTTCGATCTCCTGTGAAGGATTTTGGATCAGCGATAATTCTCTTGTATTCTGTCATCATTGTCTGCAGAATCTCTTCATCGTTGTCTTGGTCTTGGTCTTCCTGTACTTGGGCCTGTTGTGCTTGGGTCTGCTGCTCTTGAATCTGCTTTTGTCTTCGTTCTTCTCTTTGTTCTTTCCAGTAGTCTAGGTCGATTCCTGCGATTCTACAGGCTTGTTCAAAATTGGCCCACTCTGCGGCGGTTGGTCCATCTGTCTTTGGTAGTCTCTTTCGCTCCTTCCACCGATAGTATTCGTTCCAGTCGCTGTCACTTACTTTTGCCACGGTGGTGCAATTTCCTTCTTATGCTGTACTTCGGCGAGTCGGTCTTCTGAAGGGGTTTGGTAATTTCGTTCCTATGTGCCCCTGACTTTGGTGTCACTCTCGTTGATTCTGTCATATGCTTTGTACATCGTGTCCTCTCTGTATTAGTATGTCCTCTTCTTGTACCTGGCGATTGTAGTTTTCAATCTGCTGTTGTCTGAAGTTTCGGGCTTGTATTCATTCCTCTCTTGTTTTCTTGCAGATCGGTTTGTCCTCTTCTTCGGCAGGAAGATTCTGGTCTGACCACAGCTCTTCTAGGCTTATCCCATATTCTCCTTTTAGTAAGAGTTCTGTAATGAGTTGTGCTGCTCCGTTACTGAAAATCTCAGTGGGTTCGTCTGCAGTGGTGAAGGCAAACTCTCTCAGGAATGCCTGTTCTTCTTCGTCACTACTTGGTGTAGGCATACGCTCCCTCTTTTGTTTGTTTGAATTGCTAGTGTTTCTGTGGTTGGCGTGGACTGTCTCTGCGAATAGCATGGACTGCAATGTGTGGTCTACTTCTTTGAGCCAGGTGCTCTCGTCACTCGTGCTAGTGTTTGCTAGATCGGCAACTGCTTGTCGTCGAATGTTGATCAGGTCTTTGATAAAGCGTGATATGGTGTGTGTGAGTCTGAGCGAGTCTCGACGAGGCTTAATATCTTGTTAGGCTAGACAAATCTTAAAGGACTCGGGCAGACTAAGTGCAAGAGTGGTTTAAGACGATGACAAATGGAATATTAAGCCTAGCGCTACTGGTACATCTAGGAGCCCTTATATATGTTACAGTACTCGAGCACGGACCACGGACTGCACAAATGCTGTGGACTGCGGATGAGTAAGACTAAGGAGGAGATGACTCAGAGTGACTAGGGAAGTGGAATGACTCCATGACTGCACACTGCGCAGCGTGATGGGGAGGATAAGGGATGTGGGAAAGATAAGACAAGAAATTGAATAGTCCTTTGGACGGCGTCTGTAACACATACACCTACTCTGAACCAATTCAATGACCTTGAAAACCTGTTGAGGATTCTTAATGCTAGCGACTTCATGGATCCCCTTACTATTACCCTTGATGCCTACTTGCACTATGTCATGACAATCCGCACCTACCTATAGTTAGGGCAGACCTCTAATGAAACTGAACCCACATTACCCGAGTGCATTGCACTCTGTAAAGCCATGAATCTTCTCTATTTCAAGAACTGATGACTTAAACTCCCTGCTACTATCTTACACCACATCTACACCTATAATAAAAAGCTTATTCATACATAGGCACCCTGTGCAGCATCTGCATGGGATACTAATAATGGATGAGGATGGCTGGATTAAAGAGTTCACAAGAATGCAAATCTAAAGAGAGGGTGATGTTACAAACAGCACAATTTCTTATCTTATCTTTTTTCTATCCCTTATCTCTTATCACACAGCACTGCACAGTGCACAGTCCATCAAGTCATTTCCTTCTCTAGTTATTCTAAGTCACTTTCTGCTAGCCTTACTCATCTGCAGTCCATAGCATTGCACAGTCCATGGTCTGTGCTTGTATACTATAACATATATAAAGGCTTTCAGATGTATTAGTAGTGCTAGAGTTAATATTCCATTTGCTATCATCTCAAACTGCTCTCACACTTAGTCTGCCTGAGTCCTTTGAGATTCATCTAAGCTTAACAGATGATCATGGGAGCCTAAAGTAGCAGGTCAGGTAATCCCTGACAGGCCATGCCTGAAATGATTATGTGATCAGTCATGTGATCAAATAAAGAGTAAAAGCATAGGATATAGTAAGTGAGTGGGAATCTGAGAACAATTCAACTCATGATGTACACCTTGTAATAGGGAGTTCTAGAGCATGCACACTACCAGAAGACACTGCACATACTATAATGGAGAGTCTTTTTAGACTGTAAGCATGGAACAGAATACCTTCTACCAGTTAATCTCAGGCCCAGTCTAACCAACTGGATTAGATAGAGAACTAGTTGTTAGTCAGCATTAGTAGTATAGACCAGTCCCTGGGCATACTTGGAGAGTCTCTAGGCCTAGAGATAGCCACCACATGGCTATAAAGCACTGCTCAGGTGGAAGCCTAAGACCTTCTGATAGAGCATGCATAACTAGGTTAAGCATGGGTATAGAACTCTCCAGCCTAGGCCTTGGGTCTAGGGTGCATACTGAAGCTGGACACTAGCAAGGCAAAGACTTGAGATATGATTAGAGATCTGCACTCTTTAGGCATTAGTGAACTATATGTTCAAAAACAGAAAAAGTAAAGTAGGTAGGGCTCATCAGTTTTCTAGTTCTGGTAACTTGCTCTCTAGCTAAAATTTAGCCTATAGTAGAACAGAGTAGTCCTCTGACTCTGGCCTAAGAGGACTTATCCTCTGCCAGTTCATTCAGATGACTAATCTAGGCTTTGAATTCTGATTGATTCTGAGGTCTAGACATAGAATTCTACTAGTTAGTCTAGCATCTATTCTGCAAAGAAAATGGCAATAAGGGTTCTCTACTTGGAGGGCCATAAACTTTGCATATTTATAGTAAATATCCTCATATATTTACATGTGGACTACTACTGAGCACTGCAATACAAATTGTTGATTTAAAAAAAAAAAACTTCAATTTAACTTACCTTGCTTCTAGTCTCTATGCTTTCTGATATAGCATATGAGACTTTCTATAATAGAGGCAGAGTGGGTTTGAATTCTTCTACTATTTAGTCATTGCTAACAAGAAGCCAATATGCCATTCTAAAATTGTCCAATTCTATTATCAAGTGGCAGAATCATAATAGTAATCTTCACTATAGATCCTGCAGATTGGGACACAAACCAGAGATAGGCTTGCATCTTTAACTGCAAAGTCTATTATATAGTTATGATAGAAGAATGCAATGGTCCTTGAATTCCATATGTTCAATAAAAGCTTAATCTGAATCTTGAGTATGCTTAAGAAGATATCTCCCACTTCAATGCATTCAATTTCACCAACCTTGCAGTCAGACTAGTTGTTCTTAATTTTCTCTTTGATAATATCTGGACAGGGGAACATTTGTATAATGTAGGAATATATAGATGTGTCTTTCATATCTGGCACTTGCATCCAAAGCATGATGCCATTGCCCAGTGTTCTAAATCTATCTATGAGCCTTATCTGACTCCATTTGAAGAGTTCAACTCAAATAGTGTATGTATATCTATTCTAAAGTTCTGGCCAAGGTGTTATTACTGCTGTTGATCAAATCCTAAGATGATCTTAACAGAAGTGAAGAAAGTTCTCTGTTAGTGCAAGATTGTATTGAAGGACTTGGAAGGATTTTGCATTCCTTTTGATAATTTGATAATAAGATAGACATCTTATAAGTATTAATTGCTTGTTCCTCTGAGTGATGCACCTCTGAAGATGCTGATCACAATAGTATAGGATGCAACTTCCAGTCTTAGACTAAATGAATCTCAAAGGACAGACTAAGTATAAGAGCAGTTTGAGATGATGGCAAAAGAAATATCAAGCCTAGTACTACTAGTACATTCAAGAGATCTTGTACACATATAGTATATGAGCACAGACCATGAACTGTGCAATGCTGTAGACTGTGGATGAGTAAAACCAGTAGAAAATAACTCAGAATAACTAGGAGAATGAATGACTTGAGAGGCTGTGTACTGTGCAAAGCTATGCAGTAAATAGAGATAAGAAAAATGAATAGTCTATTGGGCAGTGTTTATAACATTCTAAATAGCCAGATCAGCTTTTTCTAATTGCAGGCTTTAAATTTGGATAATCTTATAAAATTCTATTGTACTAAAGATAGAGCATTGCAATTATTACTCTTCAATAAGGAATATCTAGTAAGCATGAGTCATCAGCTTGTATTGATTATATCTCTGCTCTTTATACACACTACTCATTCCTACTACTAATTAAATGGCTTAGTAAGACCTCTAAATTGGCTTTGAAAAGCCAGAAATAGCATTCTATTGCTGAGAAGCTGATCAAACTTAGTCATTTAGAGGAAGTAAAAGTTGTAACAAAGTTTCTAAAAGGTAAATCTGTAAAAGGATCATTACTGAATAAATGATCAAGTTATTGCTGGCTCTTTTAGAATATATGCATGCTTGGCTATTATTTTTTAAACCACTTGTGTACCTTTTGTAGACTTTGGGCAAAGTTTTAAGTTGAGAGTAATCTTGACTCTTATACTCTAAAGTCTATGTCTTTTCATATTATTTACTCTATATATAAGAATATTTTTCAAGGCATTTCTTTGATGCTTTTAAATTATATACAACTATTAACAATAGATCTCTTAGCTATTGCATCAATAAAGAATACAGTAATATGTGATAAGTATTATAAATTGCAGAATTTAGCAAATTATCAAATCTTTGAATACATCTTGCACTTTTTAATATTCTAAGGAGCATGCCTGTTTAAGTGTCATGAAATTCTCAACCTTTGTTACTTTTTGATTTCAAAATATTTAAATATAGGAGTTGCTGGCTTTTGTATTTAAGAAATCAGCTTTTTTGAAATACATTAGTAGGACCCATCATTGATTTAGCCTTTGCCATAATAGTTATCTATGCTATAGCTTAGCATAATATTATATGATTTAGCTTTTTAATAGAATAATTAACTATTTTTAATTATTTTAACTTTAAATCAGATAGGACTATCTGCTGAACTTTAGCATATCAATAAGCAGAAGAAAAAAAACTAATAAGGATTCTTCTAGTAACTGCAAGTAAAGCAAAAAGAGCTCAAATTTAAAATCTGACAGCCTTTAGCTATCTGAGTTATAATCTAAAAGAGTATTATCTGCACTAGACTGTGTATAAGTTTCTTAGAATAGAACATTATAGAGAGTGAGGACTCCATCTTTAATATAGATTTCTAGAACTTTTGTAATATGCTCTTAAAGAATCAAGTTGTTTGAGAATGCAGCTCTAAGTAGATGATAAATTCCATCTAAAGCCACATATTTATAAGAGATTGATAGTGAACAAGCACTATGAGGAAAAAATGAAAAGAACTTTAGAAAGAGAATTGAACAGCATGTAAAATTGTTGAAAGGAATATGCTTAAAGTTAGTCATATTAATATTGGTGTAATATCAAAGTTAATAGACCAGTAATAGTTTCTGTAATAGATAGCTTAAAACTTAGCTCACTAGCAAAATAGCATTAAGTTAAAAGTCAAGAATTATAGTAACACTACTACTATCTATAAAGTAGAAAGAGTTAGGCTATTGATCAATCTAGTAGGACTATGATAAACTATTATAAATAGATGCCTTATGAGCTTAAAAGACTGACACTCTTGAGTCTAATTGTATATGTTCAAAATCCACTTATCTACTAACAAGTAGCTTAATAGACTATAAAGAACTGAAATTTGAAAAAGTCAATAGAAGGAGTATGAACTAAAATAAGATCAATATAGGTACAGCATTAGCATGAGAGTCTGCTGAAGCAGTTGTATAAAAAATTAAGAGTTACCTCCTATATCACTGCTATTAGCATTTTCAGAAGTATATTTTTAATAGCATGAGCAACCACTACTTAGAGAATATCTATTTATACTGCCAGGTCATCAAAAGAAACATGTTAAACTAGATGAATCTCAAAAGACTTGAACAGACTAAGTATGAGAATGGTTTGAAATAATAGCAAAAGAAATATTAAGCCTAGTACTACTGGTATATTCAAAGAGTCTTATATATAATATGTAAGCATAGACCATAGACAGTACAATGCTATGAACTGCAGATGTGTAAGACCAGTAGAAAATGACTTAGGATGACTAGAAAAGATAGATAATTTGAAAGGCTGCATGCTATGCAAGGCTGTATAATAGATAGAAATGCAAGAAAAAAAGGAGATAAGATAAAAAAAATGAATAGTCTGTTGAATGGCTTTCATAATAAGTTTTTCAATACAATCTTGCTCAAACAGAAGATTTTTTTTACTTTTGTCAAAACCACTTTAAAATTAAACTAATAGCTGAAAACTTTGCAATAGGTATGCATATACTATTTGAGTCAAACTATTTAAATAGAGCCAAGTAAGACTCATTAAAGGTCTTAAGGCTTTAAGCAATGGTATCAGACTTTGGATGCAGATACTAGATATGAAAGGCATATTGATCTATTTATATATTATGCACAATGTTTCTTTTACCATCTTTTTAGATATTGTCAAGGAGAATATCAAGATCAATTGATCTAACTGCAAGGTCAACAATATTAGGCATATTAACATTGGAGACATTCTTTTGAGTGCAATGAAAATCTTTATTGAACTTTTAGCAAATATAAGAAATTCTATGACTCTTGTTCTTTTCTATCATAATTATATGATGAATTTTACAGTTAGAGATTCAAGCTTATTTCTAATTTGCATCTCTATTTGCAGGACTTATAGCAAAGATTACTGTCACAATCTATTCTATTATCTGGTAGTAGAATTGAATAATCCAAGAATAGCTCACTAGCTTCTTATTAGCAATGACTACATCATGAAAAAGGCTAAATCTGCTTCCCTCTCTTTGCAAAAAGTCTTATGCACCATCTCAAAATGCATAGAGATTGGAAATAAAATAAGTTAAATAAAATTAATAAATAAATATATCAATTTAAAAATAGAACAATAAAGAACAGGCCATAAAGTTGAAAAAAAAGAAATCAAAGCATATTATAAGAAAAAATAAACAGTAATTTGCATAGACCTTGTAAACTTATACACTCTTTTATATGTATATATATTCTAGTACATCTTGTATAATTGCTCTGTAGTTATGAATACAGAAAACTCATTAAAAATAAGTTTTGTATAAAGCATGAAATTAAATGCAATAAAATTCAAAGATTGTAATATATGAGATAAAATGAGTATTTAACAATTCCTCAAGACTTTAAAAGAGAAATAAGAAAAGTACTATTAACAAGAATGCAGTAAGAAAGCCTTATTTACAAGTTCTCAAAATATTCAACTAATAAGAGGGTCACTTCAGAAACTGAAATGTATAGATTTCTTATATTTTGAAATAGTTTCAAACTCTCTGCTTTTATTCTGTGTATATTTCATATTTGCTTTCAAAAAGCTAACTAAGAGACAGTTATTATTTTAAAATTATAAAGTCTATAATATTATTATTTTCAAACTTTTTATTTAGCTTTAATTTATATATAATTAAATAGTATATTTATAACTAAAATAGTAAGTAATATTATATAGTTAAAATAAATAAATATTATAATTTAAAACTTCTAATCTAAAATTCTAGATTTTTAAGCCTCTAAAATAGCTATTTATAAAACAAGATAGAAAAATATTTTTAATAACTATAAAAAATATAGTTTTCTAATTGCTATTAAAATTATCTTGTATTTTAAAATATAAAAATTAGTAGTCTTTATAAATAGCTTAAAATTATAATTTAATCTAATCCAACTTATAATACAGTAGAGTAAGTAATAAGTAAGAGAATGACTTGTTCATATAACTCTTCAACTACAATGTAGATAGTATGCTGAGCATGACTTCTTGGATATATGATTCTATAAAGTCAGAGAGCTAGAGACACTTGGTGAGGTAACTGATCTCAATGCAGATCAATAACCTGATGCAGAAATTGTAGTGCAATTGCAATGTGTTGTTTGATATGAGTGACAAAAGGGGAAAAAAAAAACTTTTTAAAAAACAGAAAAAAATGAAGAAAGAAAATACTCACTCTTAAGAGCACAACTGACCTTGGTGATGTTAGGTAATTGCAGCAGGTTTGCCAAGATAAGCAAAAAAATTAATATTTCAGTGCATACAGTTATGAGATTGATAATGAGCATAATCTGCAATATACTGATCTGAATGACAGTGGTTAAATAAAGCTACTACAAAGACTAGAATTGAATGAATTGATAATATTCAAAATCAATGGCAATCCAGATCTGGCTTTGCAGCATTTGCAAATAGCTGTCAAGGATGGTAAGATTCTGAATATGGATAATACATAGCACTTTGTCCATTGTCCATTGCAGAAAACTGTGCAGGTGCTTTTTTATTTTATTTTATTTTTTTTTAAATTAATAATTTATATAGCAGTATACAATAGCAATTTGCTTGTATATGTATGACATACCTAGTGGGTATGTGGATAGGGTCTGAATGGATACAGATATGGATTGGAATTTTCTTAATCAAGCCAAACCCATACCTGTGAGAGCCAAACCTATACCTATAGATTACAGCCATGGAAAAGAGTTCACCTTCCTCTCTTCTCTATTATGTCAGCCTCATACTGACCTGTTGCCAGCCACTGCTCATCTTAGGATGTCAAGACATTCATCCTATGACTGCACTACACCCAACCTGACCACTGTGTGGATCAATAGAAACCTGCCACTATAAAAGCCATCTTAATGACCACTTGGACTGGGCAAGAAGGGCAGGAGAGGACAATTGTACTGCCAATGTCAGCCAGATGAGTCTGCTACTATATTGACATGTCAGGTCAGCTTACCGCTGATGCTTCTTCCAGGCTTCTAGCCATCCACTTGAGTGACCAATGTAATCACTGCCTGTGACAAAGGTAAGCTCTCTTCCACCACATTGATGCATTAGCATGATGCTAATTGCTACACAATTTCAATTCTGTGTGCAAGTCACTCAGGCTTCACAAACTATTGTGAGAGGCAAAGAGAAGAATGCTAGTAATTAGCCAGCTCAAAGCTGGATTCTACTGTATAAATTCTACTTATTTATATAGAATTATGTTACATGCCACATGTTACCCTCATATCATGAGAACTTATTGCTACTAGTCATAAGAGTTATGGCTGACTAAGCACTTCATGATATCCAGCAGATAATGAGTAATATTTCTTGGTGCTAATGCATTCTCATCATATGACTTCCTCATAGTTTTTTCGTATCATGTCTTATGCATGCATTTGTCATGTGACTGATATTTGTCATATGTTCATTGTCACAATATCTCTTGGTAATGGTTTTGGCTCCTTGAATTCATAACATTACCCTCTCATTAAGGATCATGTTCTTGTAATGATTCTTTTTTTGATATTTATCCTTCTAGTCATCATTGCCCTTATTTTTTTATGCAATTGCTTTATTCTGTCACTTCTGCTATGCATGCTATACTGCATCAAGTTATTTTTTGACTTCTTCCAGGTCTGTCATCCAGCTAGTGAATGTTTGTCTTTTTAATGTCATCTTCAACTGTTGATTTCAAGGACAGACCCAGACTTCATTGATTGTGTGATCGAAGAAGACCCTCAGCATTTGCATCTGATGGAAGCAGGTGCATACAACTTTTTCTAGCAGTGATTGCAGTGGTAGTTGACATTGTTCTCACTCTAGAAATAGTGCCTCGGGATTCTCTTGGTGAAATTTCATGGCTGCATCAGGTGCATCTGCAATGATGTTTTTTACAGGTTTCCATATAGCATCTTTCAAAGGATATCCTTTCCATCATACTCTGTATTGTACCTTTCTCCAATTCTATCAGGAATTTATCACGGCTCTAATTTCATATCATTCCTCTCCTTCCTTGACAATGGAAGGAGGTCATTTAAGAATTGTCACTGCTTTTTATTGTGGAAACACTGGTGTTATATAGGAGGTGAGTTCAGACTGATTGCAGATAGAGTGAATCCTCCAGTGTTCCAGTAGTTCGAGTTCATATGCCAACTCTCCTACTCATCATTTGATTTTAAACAGACCGAATCATTTATCATTGAGTTTGTCAGTTGAGTGGTCAGTTGTAATATTTGTCCCTTCCAGCCAGACTAGATCACTCTCATGATATTCTTGAGACAGTTTTTGCTTTTGGTCATAAGTTCATTTCATGATTTCTGCAGCTTTCAGGAGAGAAGTCTCAGCTTTGATCCAGATTTCCTTCATCATATCGATGAATTCCTCTATGGATTGTAATTTTATATTACATTCCAGGGGTTCCTTTCTGGTGTATGAATGTTACCCATGATTTAAATGGAACAGGGAGTATTCTATCACCAAATGAATCTGATTGTTATAGGAGAATTTGGCTATCAGTAGCCAATCTGCCCAGTCTGTTTGTCGATAGTTTACAAAGAGTTTCAGATATTGTTCAAGTTCCTGGTTAACTCTTTCTGTCTGTTTATTGGTTTGAGAATGGTATAGCATCAAAAGGTTTCCTTTGACTTCCAGGAGCATATAAAGGTTCTTCATAAAGTTCAAAATGAATTGATATCTTCGATCACTGATAATCTTCTTGGAAAGTCCATAGTTTGAGAATATATGATACTATAGTTTACAGGCAATTTCTTCTGCTGTAATTTCCATATTGACTAGTATAAATTTCACTCCTTTCATAAACTGGTCTACTATTACCATAATGCTATTGAACCCTCGTGACATGGGGAGGGGTCTGATAAGGTCTATCAATATGATTTTCTATGGTCCTTTTGATACTTGTTTGGATAGAGCAGGGCATGTTTTCAGTCTCTGATAATTTTTGTCCATTGGCATTTGTCACATCCTTTGACATATGCTTTGATATTGTTCATCATTTTGGGCTATCAGAAGTTGTGCATGATTAGTTTGTGCATCTTTATCTGTCCTAGATGTTTCAAAACTCGATCAGAATGGTGATCTCAATAATGCACTCCCTTATCTTTTGGCTCTTTAGAATATAGTACTGTTTTAACCATGTGATGATTTGGTCATTTTTCTCCCAACTGTATTCACCTTTGTCAAGACACTTTTGAACCTTGGGTTCTCTTTGTTTCCAAGCCCATTTGATTTGGTTCAAAATGTCTTGGGATTCTGGTGTTGGTATGATGTTTGCTACAAAGATCCAGCAAAAAGTTTCCAGCTTTAGGAGTATGACATTCTCATTATCATTCTCCCCCTTCTCATAGTCGAGTCATCTTGACAGACTGTCTGCCTTAGTCATTGATTTTCTGGGTTTATGCTCCAAGATAAAGTCATAGTCTTGGAGTTCCAAGATCCAATGAGCTTGCTGGCAATTTAACTTCTGAAATTTTTGGAAATATTCAAGATTTTTATGATCCATCCAGATCTTGAATTTCTGTTTAGCACTGCACAGGTATTGGCACCATTCCTCAAGTCCTGTCATAATCACAAGCATTTCTTTATTATAGATCTTGTAGTTCTGTTCTGTTGGGTTCAATGATTTTGACATAAAAGCCACCAGTCTCCAAGTACCATTGAATTGTTCTTGAAAAAGAATGCCTCCTATTGTATAATTTAAAGTGTTGACTTCCATTCAGAACTTTCTATCATCTCGGAGCATTGCAATGATCAGTGCTGAACAGATCTAGTTTTTCAGTCCCTCAAATGCAGCATTTTGAGCTTCTCCCCATGTCCAACTGGCTTTTCTGGTTAATTCTGTCAAAAGTTTCATAATCTTTGCAAATCCTTCAATAAAGCACTGATAGAAGTTACAAAAGTCTAATAATTGTTAGACGCCCCTTTTGCAAGTGGGTTTTGGCCATCCTTTGATGCCTTCGACTTTGATGGATTCATCTTAATGCCATTCTCAGAGACAATCATTCCAAGGTACTCTACTTCTGTCTAATGAAATGAATATTTTTCAGGTTTCAGACAAAGCTTGTTATTTTTAAGCTTTTCCAGCATGCAATGAATGAGTCATCTGTGTTCATTCAATTCTTTATTGAAGATAAGAATGTTGTCTATATAGATAACAACATGTCCTTGATCAATTTCTTTTTTAAAAATCATGTTCATCATTGTTTAGAAGATAGCCAGTGAATTTATAAGTCTGAAGAACATAACCAGGGGTTTGAACATTCTCTGATTTGTCTGGAAAGCAGCTTTTCATTCATCACCTTCTTTCATATAGACATTATTATATCCCCATCGGATATCAAGCTTCGTAAAGAACTTCGCTCCCTTCAGTTTATCAATTAATTCTTGGATTAAAAGGAGTGGGTATTTATTCTTTATTGTCATATTGTTTAGCTTTCAATAATCCTGTACAGGTTATAGGGATCCATCCTTCTTTTTTGCAAAGAAGAAAGGTGATGCCATGGGTGATTTTGATGGCCTAATTCATTTAGTTTTCAGATTTTCATCTAAAAAGGTATCTAACTGTCTCTGTTCTTCCAGTATCAGAGAATAGACCTTGCAATTCTAGAGCTTTGCTCCTGAAATAAGTTCAATTGCATGGTCCTAGGGTCGTCATATTAGTAGTTCATTAAACAACTCTTTTCTAAACACTGAATTTTTGAAACAGTGATACTCTTTTAGTATAATTTCTTCAAAGGTTTTCACCTTTGTTGCTTTCACCATTGCTTCTGCCAGTTTGGAAGCTGTCATTTGGAAAGCCCTTAGATAAAACTTCTGATTCATATTGATCATTAAGAGCTTCTCTTCTTTTTCAAAGTCAACCTCATTCGTCCAGATAGAGGTATCATCATCTTCAGGGTTTTTCATTTGAACAATCCACTGGTGATCTTCAGAGCATTGATCAAATGTGATCTTTTTCATTTTCCAATCGATCCAAGAGTTATAGAACTTGACCCATTCTCACCTTTTCTGAGTTTAGTGACTGAAAAGACCATTCACCCAATATGATCCTAGATTCAGACCCTCAATTCAACATATTCACATATGTCACCTGCTATATTATGAGTTCTGTTTGCATTATAGACTAGAATAGAAATAGAATATTGTTTTGTATTGATTTCCTTTTTCTTTATGAATTTCTGATCTATGCAAGATCAGGTATATCCCATATTAAGTAAGGCCTTTATATTGTATGTTCATCCAGTATCCAGGGTCATGATCATCAAAGGTACATCCATCTGGTTTCCATTTGTTCCTCTGACAAATCATAGTTTCTGTCTGAGGTCAAATAATATGTGAAGTGCATTATAATTGTTCGTTTGATTGATTTCATAGAGTTTTTCCAGGGAGATGTTCTTTTGTCACAATTGGTCTGTCCATGCCTTAAGGATTGAGTATGCTTTGGGCTCATCCTGCTAATAAATCTGTTGAGCTACCCAGAGTAGAGTGTATTCTTTTACGAGACTGAATTCTCATGCACCTTCTCGTTCAAAGTATTCTTTGAGATCAGGAATATTTCTTATATTAATACTTGATGATACATAGTCAGCTAGTGAAGCAGTGCTCCTTTCCAGCTCTAGCAAAAACCCTGCTTAAGCTCTTTGATATGGGCAGTAGTAGGTTTGTTCTGCATCTCTACATTCCTCATCGCATATTTTAGTCAGGAGTTCATTGGGCAGTTATGTCTGATATATCCTTTCTGTTTACATTGGAAGCAACAGCCTTTGCGTCTCATTCAATCAACATCTATGGCATCAGGATCAAGTTGTCCTTGAGCATTACCAGTAGCTAGTGCTGGAGTTTGCTCCTTAGGTGCCATCGCTCCCTGAGCCAGTTTCAGGGTTGGTTTTGGAGCAAATCACTCCTTAACACTGAATTCCTTCTGGGCCCAACAATACCATCGGTCCAGTTCCATTGCATGCTTGTACCACCAGTTGATGTTCTCTTTACAGACACCTCCTAGTTCAATGATGCATCGTCCAAGCACTTGGTCAAGTCCATGTTTGAAGATGTCAATGAGGGCAATATTATTGTATTCTGTTAAGGGAGTCCAGCTCTGGAATTCAATAATGTAGTCCTCGACTGGTCATCGATGCTGTGACAGTTTTTTGATCTGAATAATTGCATCATTCCAAATCTCCATTGTCATGAAGAATTCTCTGGCTTCGACCTTGAAATTCTCCCAGCCCTTGAATAGTAGTAGATGTCCAAGTGGATCTGTCCTGACTTCCAGAGTGTTAGCCATTGCTGGCATAATGATGTGGCCATGTTTCCAGTTATTATAGGTGGAGTGGTATCTGAACTCCGGTCTATGGTTATTCAATTCTGTATTAAACTCAAGCCATTCTTGTAGCTTAGAGTCTGCCCAATTCTGTGCACATTTGGCCTTGCCTCCTGTGATCCATTACAATGCATAGGTAATCATGTCCCACTTGTTGGTGATCTCTTCCTTATTGAAGTAGACTTCCATTCATTGAAGCCAATTTCTAATTAAACTAGAATCTCCTTTATATGGATCTGTTATAAACATCACTCAAAGGACTATTCATTTTCTTATCTTATTTCTTCCATACCCCTTATCTCCCCATCATATAGTACTGTGCAGCGTGCAGTCACCAAGTCATTTCCTCCCCTAGTCATTCTGAGTCACTTCCTACTAGCCTTACTCATCCACAGTCTGCAGTACTGTGCAGTCCATGGTCTGTGTTAGGCTAGATGAATCTCAAAGGACTCGGGCAGACTAAGTGCAAGAGTGGTTTAAGACGATGGCAAATGGAATATTAAGCCTAGCGCTACTGGTACATCTAGGAGCCCTTATATACATTACAGTACTCAAGCACGGACCACGGACTGCACAAATGCTGTAGACTGCAGATGAGTAAGACTAAGGAGGAGATGACTCAGAGTGACTAGAGAAGTGGAATGACTCAATAGCTGCACACTGCGCAGCATGATGGGGAGGATAAGGGATGTGGGAAAGATAAGATAAGAAATTAAATAGTCCTTTTGGGCGGCGTCTGTAACATCACCCTCTCTTTAGATTCGCATTCTCGCGAAAAGACCCTAGTCCAGCTGCCCCCACCCATTTTTGGTCTCCCAGGTGGTCACGGCACGTGAGGCCCATGTATGAATAAGCTCTTCATTATAGGAGTGGATGTGGTGGAGTGTAGTGGCGAGGAGTTTAAGTCGCCGGTTTTCTGTACGAAGCATCTCCATTGCTTCACGAAGCGCAATACATTCTGCTGCTGTGGGACCGGTCCCATCGGGGGTTCATCCAGTCCAAAGGTGTGTGCAGACGGTCATAACATAGCACAGATATGTGCCGAGTGTGATGGCGAGGGGGTCCATGTAGTTGCTAGCATTGAGAATCCTTGCCAGATTCTCGAGGTTGCTTGGGCAGTTGGGGGTAGGTGCATGGCTGTCCTCACTGCTGTCGATGCTGATGGGGGCGTTGGTGGTCATGATGTGCGATTTTTGGTCTTCTTTCCTCTTGTCATGGTCCTTTTATCCTGGTTCATAGTCTTCTTTAGAAAGTGGTCCAGAGCCTGCTGCGCATTCCCCAGTTCCTTCTCTTTGATCCATGTGTTCTCCTCGTGCCCGTATCCTTTCCATTTGACCAGGAATAGTGTTCCTTTTCCTTGTTTCTTTCTTTTTAGAATTTCTTCTATCTCGTACTCTTCTTCATCATTTATGATTTCAGGAGGTGGCGGTGATGGTCGCTCTTGTATCTTGAAATAGAGTCCTTTGTAGGGTGTGAGTAGTGCTTCATTGAACACGGGGTGTATCAGCTGCCATGATGCTGGGAGTTCCAGATGATATGCTGAGGCTCCTTTCTTTTCGATCACTTTGAACGGTCTGTATCGGAGTGCCGATAACTTCTTTGATGGTCGATTGACTGTGATGTTGGTGGCTTCGAGCCATACCCCATCTCCTTTCTTGTATTCACAGGCTGGTTTTCATCTCACATCGTAATTGTCTTTGGCCTGTGTTTGCGCATACTGCAGCGCAGCATTTGCTTCTTTCTGCATTTGGTCCATTTTTTCGACGAAGTTCTTTGCTGTGGGATTGTTCCCTTCTGCTGTCTGTGGTTCTCCCTTCCAGGGGTGCATTCCGTAGTTGAGGTAGAATGGTGTCTCCTTCGTTCCCTGGTGTGTTTTATCATTGTATTGGTACTCTGTGATTGCTATCCATTCTGCCCAATCGTCCTGTAGGTTGTTCATGAAGCTTCTGAGGAAAGCTTCCGTCTCCTGATGGGATCGCTCCGCCTGTCCATCTGTCTGTGGATGATAGGCT
>JACXWH010005686.1:0-11385 GCA_018093805.1 Macrocybe sp. IBSDJ1 | reverse complement strand
TCATCCCATACTCTGAAATACACCATTCCTGCAAAGCGACCTGAAGCACCAAGAAGAACCATCCGAGGTGATAAACCACCTAAAAGAAAAGAACTCGCAGTACCAGCAAAGATACAAATATGAAAAGGGATAGCAATGATAACACCAGAAGTCGATAGCGGAGCAGACAGGACCTGCATCAATACTGCCATAGTAGCAAAAACAGGACTGAAGACATGACGAATCAAGAAGATTCAAATCATAAATGCAGATGGATCACCCAACCGACAGTCATGTACTTTGGACAGTGCAATGCACCAGGCACCTTTAGCCAGATGATGGCAAACCTCTTCCAAGACCAAATACGAAGAAGAGTGTGCATAATCTATATGGATGACATCATAATCATCGGACGAACACAAGAGGAACTCCAAAAGAACATGATAGAAGTCATGGAGATACTGAACAAGAACGATCTATTCATCAAAGGACCAAAATGTGTCTGGGAATCATCAAAAGTCCCAGTACTAGGATATATCATAGGAGAAGGGAAGGTAGAAATGGAACTGGAGAAAATCACAGCCGTACAATCCTGGCCAACCCCAAAAACGAAGAAAGAACTACAGAAGTTCTTGGAATTCACAAACTTTTACTGACGATTCATCAAAGGATATGCAAAAGTTGCTAAACCCTTAACGGAGCTGACTGGAAACAAGACATTCCAGTGGACAGACAAGCAGCAAGATGCTTTCAAGGAGCTAATTCGACATATAACCTCCACACCCATCCTAGCACTACCACAAACAGAAGGAAAATTCCGAGTCGAAATGGACGCCTCAGGATATGCCATTGGAGCGGTACTATCACAACAGCAGAAAGGACTGTGGCACCCAATCGCCTTCATTTCAAGATGCATGACCGCAGCAGAACAGAACTATGAAATCTATGACAAAGAACTGCTCGCAATAATGGTAGCACTGAAGACATGGAGACAATACCTCCTAGAAGCTTGAGAGAAGTTTGAAATATTGACGGATCACAAGAACCTATCATACTTCCAAAAACCACAGTGACTCAATTCGAGACAGATTGGCTGGTACCTGAAATTACAAGAATACAACTATGAACTATGACACATACCAGGAAAAGCGAATGGAAAAGCAGACATCTTATCACAAATGGCAGGATATGAAGAAAACCTAGCAGAAAAGGATGACATACAAATGATCAAAGAAGCCGCATTCATCCAACATCTGGAAGAGAATAATGAATGAGACTTCGAATTTATGATGTTCGAGGACAAACACCTACAAAAAGGGGGAGCAAAAAATAACGAAACAATACAGGCAAGGGGAATCACGATGATCGAATCCCCAAGGATAGAACAAATTCGACAATGCGCACGAAGAGAAACAATCATAACAACAGGACTGAAGGAAAAACCGCACTGGTTCACAGAGAAAGACCACATCGTATATGCAGGAGGGAAAATCTACATCCCCCCAGACAACAAACTAAAGGAAGACATCATATTTGAACACCACGACACACCCATCGGAGGGCATCCAGGACAATATCATATGCACGAACTCATAAACCGCACCTACTGGTGGCCATCAATGCTAACAGATATCAAAAAATATGTTAATGGATGCAAAACATGTCAAAGAAACAAAATCATCTGACAAAAGAAACATGCACCACTACACCTGCATGAGATTCCGCAACAGCCATGGGAAGATATCGGAGTAGATCTTATAGGACTGCTACCCAACTCAAATGGCTTTAATGCCATCGCTGCAGTCACAGACCGCCTGACCAAGATGATCCACCTGATTCCCACAAACACTAAACTTACAGCAGAAGGCCTTGCACGGCTATACCGAGACAATGTATGGCAACTTCATGGAATTCCACGAAAGATCATCAGCGACCGAGGACCCCAATTTGCAGCACGATTCATGACAGCACTTCTAAAACTGCTTGGAACAAAGCAAAACCTATCAACGGCCTACCATCCACAGACAGATGGACAGGCGGAGCAATCCCATCAGGAGACGGAAGCTTTCCTCAGAAGCTTCATGAACAACCTACAGGACAATTGGGCAGAATAGATAGCAATCGCAGAGTATCAATACAACAATAAAACACACCAGGGAACGAAGGAGACACCATTCTACCTCAACTATGGAATGCACCCCTGGAAGGGAGAACCACAGACAGCAGAAGGGAACAACTCCGCAGCAAAGAACTTTGTCGAAAAAATGGACCAAATGTGGAAAGAAGCAAATGCTGCACTGCAGTATGCACAAACATGGGCCAAAGACAATTACGATGCGAGACGAAAACCGGCCCATGAATACAAGAAAGGAGATGGGGTATAGCTCGAAGCCACCAATATCACAGTCAATCGACCATCAAAGAAGTTATCGGCACTCCGATACGGACCATTCAAGGTGATCGAAAAGAAAGGAGCCTTAGCATATCGCCTGGAACTCCCAGCATCATGGCAGCTGATACACCCCATGTTCAATGAAGCACTACTCACACCCTACAAAGGACCCCGTTTCAAGATACAAGAGCGACCATCACTGCCACCCCCTGAAATTATAAATGATGAAGAAGAGTACGAGATAGAAGAAATTCTAAAAAGAAAGAAATAAGGAAAAGGAACACTATTCCTGGTCAAATGGAAAGGATACGGGCATGAGGAGAACACATGGATCAAAGAGAAGGAACTGGGGAATGCACAGCAGGCTCTGGACCACTTCCTAAAGAAGACTACGAACCAGGATAAAAAGACCATGACAAGAGGAAAGAAGACCAAAAATTGCACATCATGACCACCAACGCCCCCATCAGCATCGACAGCAGTGAGGACAGCCGCGCACCTACCCCCAACCACCCAAGCAACCTCGAGAATCTGGCAAGGATTCTCAATGCTAGTGACTACATGGACCCCCTCGCCATCACACTCAGCGCATATCTGCACTATGTTATGACCATCCGCACACACCTCTGGACTGGATGAACCCCCAATGGGACTGGTCCCACAGCAGCAGAATGCATCGCGCTTCGCGAAGCAATGGAGATGCTTTGCACAGAAAACCGGTGACTTAAACTCCTCACCACCACACTCCACCACATCCGCTCCTATAATGAAGAGCTTATTCATACATGGGCCCCGCATGCTGCGACTGCCTGGGAGACCAATAATGGGTGGGGACAGCTGGACTAGGGTCTTTTCACGAGGATGCGAATCTAAAGAGAGGGTGATGTTACAGACACCGCCCAAAGGACTATTCAATTTCTTATCTTATCTTTCCCACATCCCTTATCCTCCCCATCACACTGTGCAGTGTGCAGCCATCGAGTCATTCCACTTCCCTAGTCACCTTGAGTCATCTCCTCCTTAGTCTTACTCATCTGCAGTCCACAGCATTTGCACAGTCCGTGGTCCATGCTCGAGTACTGTAATGTATATAAGGGCTCCTAGATATACCAGTAGTGCTAGGCTTAATATTCCATTTGCCATTGTCTTAAACCACTCTCACACTTAGTCTGCCTGAGTCCGTTAAGATTCATCTAGCCTAACACAGGAGCAGGATTACCAAATTAGGACTTATCAGCGGTCAGCGGTGCAGAGCACTCATCAATGTACAATGTAAAAGCCCTATTCGATATGGGATGCACTGGATCTTGCATAGACCAGAAGTTCATTAAGAAAAAAGAGATCAACACAAAGAGATATCCAATTCCTATTCCAGTCCATAATGCAGACAGAACCTGTAACATAGCGGGTGACATATGCAAATATGTCGAATTAAGAGTCTGGGTCCAAGATCATGTTGAGCAAATGATCTTTTCAGTTACTGAAAGGGCCAGATCTTCATCGGTTACAAGTGGGTTAAACATCACAATCCTCAGATCGATTGGAAGACAGAGAAGATCATGTTCAATTGATGCCCCAAAGAGTGTCAGCAGATTGTCCAAATGGAAAACCCTGAAGATGACAACACCTCTATCGAAACAAATGAAGTAGACTTCAAACATGGAGAGAAACTCTTGATGATTGACATGAACCAAGAGTTCCATCTGAGGGCTTTCCAGACAACAGCTTCCAAACTAGTGGAAGTGACAGCAAAAGTGACAAAGGCAAAGACCTTTGAGGAAATTGTACCAGAAGAATACCACTGTTTCAAGGATTCAGTGTTTGGAAAAGAGTTGTTTGACAAACTATCACCATGATGACCTTGGAACCATGCGATCAAACTCATTCCAGAAGCTAAACTCCAGGATTGCAAGATCTACCCTCTGATGCTAGATGAACAGAAATAGTTGGATGCCTTTTTGGATGAAAATCTGAACACTGGATGAATCAGACCATTGAAGTCGCCAATGGCCTCGCCTTTCTTCTTCATAAAAAAAAAGGACAGATCCCTATGACCTGTACAGGACTATCGGAAGTTGAATGACATGACGATAAAGAACAAGTACCCACTCCCCCTAATTCAGGAGTTAATCAACAAACTAAAGGGAGCAAAGTTCTTTATGAAACTTGACATCCAATGGGGATATAATAATGTCTGCATGAAAGAAGGCGATGAATGGAAAGCCACATTTTGGACAAACCGGGAAATGTTCAAACCCCTAGTCATGTTCTTCAGACTGACGAATTCACTGGCTATATTCCAAACAATAATGAACACGATTTTCAAAGACAAAATCGATCAGGGACATGTAGTTATCTACATGGACAACATTCTTATCTTCAATAAAGATTTGAATGAACATAGACAACTTGTTCAATATGTGTTGGAAAAGCTAAAGGACAATAAGCTTTACCTGAAACCTGAGAAATGTTCATTTCACCAACTGGAAGTAGAGTACCTTAGAATGATTGTCTCAGAAAAAGGCATTAAGATAGATCCCATTAAAGTTGAAGGCGTCAAAGGATGGCTGAAACCTACCTGTAAAAGGGATGTCCAACAATTCCTAGGCTTTTGTAACTTCTACTGATGCTTCATCAAAGCATTCGCAAAGATCACGAAACTCTTGATGGAGCTAACCAGAAAAGCCAACTGGACATGGAAAAAAGCCCAAGACAATGCATTCAATGAATTAAAGAATCGGATCTGTTCAGCACCGATCATCACAATGCCCTGAGATGATGGAAAGTTCCAAATGGAAGTCAATGCTTTGAATTATGCAATAGGAGGTGTCCTTTCTCAGGAACAATCCAATGGTACCTGGAGACTGGTGGCTTTCATGTCAAAGTCATTGAACCCAATAGAACAGAACTATGAGATCTACGACAAAGAGATGCTTGTGATTATGACCAGACTTGAGGAATGGCACCAATATCTTTGCAGTGCTAAGCAGAAATTTGAGATTTGGACAGACCATAAGAATCCCAAATACTTATAGAAGCCTTAGAAGCTGAATTGCAGGCAAGCTTGTTGGATCTCAGAACTTCAGGACTATGACTTCATTCTAGAGCATAAACCCAGGAAGTTGATAATGAAGGCAGACAGTCTGTCGAGATGACCAGACCATGAGAAGGGGGAGAACAATAATGAAAACATCATACTCCTAAAGCCAGAGAATTTTTGCCAGATTTTTATGGCAAAGATCATGCTGACACCAGAATTTCAGGACATTCTGGACCAGATCAAACGGGCTTGGAAGCAAAGAGAGCCTGAGGTTCAGAAACATCTTGACAAAGGCAAACATGGCTGGGAGGAGAATAACCAAATCATTACATGGTTAAAACAGTACTATGTTCCAAAAAGCTAAAAAATTAAGGAATGGATCATTGAAATCCATCACTCAGATTAAATCTCAGGACACTCAGGACAGACAAAGATGTACAAGTTAATCATGTGCAACTTCTGGTGGCCTAAAATGATGAATGACATCAAGGCATATGTCAAAGGATGTGACAAATGCCAATGGACGAAGATCATTAGAGATCAGAAGCATGCCCCACTTCATCCAAATGAGGTACCAAAGGAACCATGGGAGATCATATCTGTAGATCTCATTGGATCCCTTCCCAAATCTCAAGGGTTCAATGGCATAATGGTAATGGTAGATCAGTTTACGAAAGGAGCCAAGTTCATACCAGTTAATATGGAAATCATAGCAGAAGGAGTCACTCACAATCTACATGACACTGTATTCCTGAATTATGGAATCCCCAAGAAAGTCATCAGCAACAGAGGATGACAATTGTTACAGACATTGCCCAAAGGACCATTCAATTTCTTATCTTATCTTTCCCACATCCCTTATCTCCCCTGTCATGCTGCGCAGCGCGCAGCCATTGAGTCATCCCACTTCCCTAGTCATCCTGAGTCATCTCCTTCCAGTCTTACTCATCCGCAGTCCACAGCATTGCACAGCCCATGGTCCGTGCTCAAGTACTGTAATGTATATAAGGACTCCCAGATGTACCAGCAGCGCTAGGCTTAATATTCCTTTTGCCATCATCTTGAGACCACTCTTGCACTAAGTCTGCCTGAGTCCTTCTGAGATTCGTCTAGCCTAACAAGATATTAAGCCTCGTCGAGACTCACTCAGACTCACACACCACGTCACACTTTATCAAAGACTTGATCAACATTCGACAACAAGCAGTCGCCGACCCAGCGAGCACTAGCACGAGCGACGAGAGCACTTGGCTCAGAGAAGTAGACCAGGCATTGCAGTCCACGCCATTCACAGAGACAGTCCACGCCACCCGCAGAGACACTAGCAATTCAAACAAATGAAAGAGAGAGTGCATGCCTACACCAAGTAGCAACGACGAAGAGCAGGCATTTCTGAGAGAGTTTGCCTTCACCACCACAGATGAGCCCACTGAGATCCTCAGCGAAGGAGCAGCACAACTCATTGCAGAACTCTTCCTAGAAGGAGAATACGGGATAAGCCCAGAAGAGCTGTGGTCAGACCAGAATCTTCTTGCCGAAGAAGAGGACGAACCCATCTGCAAGAAAACGAGAGAAGAACGAACACAAGCCCGAGACTTTAGGCGACAACAGATCGAGAACTATAATCGCTGAACACAAGAGGAAGACATACTGATACAGAAAGGATACGACGCACAGAGCGTACGACAGAACCAACGAGAACGACACCAGAGTCAAGGACACACAGGAATGAAACCGCCGAACCCCTTCAGAGGACCGATCCGCCGAAGCACTGCATAAGGAAAGAATCGCACCACCATGGTGAAAGTAAGCAACAGTGATTGGGACGAATACTATCGGTGGAGGGAGTGAAAAGGATTACCAAAGACAAACGGACTGACCGCCGCAGAGTGGGCCGATTTTGAACAAGCTTGTAGAATCACAGGAGTCGACCTAGACTACTGGAAAGAACAGAGAGAGGAGTGAAGACAGAAACAGCTCCAAGAACAGCAAGCCCAAGTACAAGCACAGCAGACCCAAGAACAACAGATCCAGGAACAGGAAAGCCAAGACCAAGAGAACGACGAAGAAACCCCCCAAAGGATGACGACAGAATACAAGGGAATCATCGCTGACCCGAAATCCTTTACAGGAGATCAAAC
Organism: Macrocybe sp. IBSDJ1; assembly: GCA_018093805.1. Classification (NCBI taxonomy): domain Eukaryota; kingdom Fungi; phylum Basidiomycota; class Agaricomycetes; order Agaricales; family Callistosporiaceae; genus Macrocybe; species Macrocybe sp. IBSDJ1. The sequence goes on along the minus strand of JACXWH010005686.1, from coordinate 3,833 downwards.
ATCCTTCGATATTTGGTGGAGGAAGATGAAACTTTACATAACCGCACATGGAGACCTCACAGATACACAGAAGATTGGAGCGGTCCTGTCTAGAATGACTGACAGACCCGGAGCCCACTGGGCATCAAAGAAGATTGACACCACTACCAACCAAAGCACATGGGCTGACTTCATAACCAAGATAGAGACACGATTCAGCAACGTCATGTCACCATCACAAGCAGGAAGCAAACTATTCAATATCAGACAGGGAAACTGACCCATCGACAAATTTCTGGATGAATTCGTAGACCTCGCAGGGAAAGCAGGAATGACAGGAACAGCCCCTCGTTTCCTACTCGAAAAGAGCTTAAACCGAAGAACAGCAGAAGCCGTACACTCAATCTCCACACTTCCAACAGATGGAGATGAATATATCAAGACAGTTCGAGCGATTGGACGAAACATCGATGAACACAGAAATGTGATGAGAGGAGAATTCACAAGCAATCAGCACAAGACCGGAAATCCAAGCCGAGGAGCAGGACAGGCCATGGAAGTTGACAAAGTACGAAGCAACAACTGCTTCAACTGCAATAAACCAGGACACCTCTCACGAAACTGCCCGGAACTACAAAAAGGAGCAGCAAATGTCACATGCTTCAACTGTGGCTTAAAGGGACACTATGCATGAAACTGCAAGAAGAAGAAGAAAGGAAAATCCCAGGTCAGAGAAGTGAAAGAAGAAGAAGGAGAGGATGAAGAAGACAAGGATGAAGAAAGCTCTGACAAAGAGGGTTTTGCCGAAGGGTCCGACTAAGAGGTGCTAAATCGCGACCCATACAACTGAAACAGACTCGCTTCGATACCAGATGTAGATCATCCCATACTCTGAAATACACCATTCCTGCCAAGTGATCTGAAGCACCAAGGAAAACCATCCAAGGGGACAAACCACCAAAGAGGAAAGAACTCGCAGTACTAGCAAGAATACGAACGCGAAAAGGAATCACAATAATAACACTGGAAGTCGATAGCGGAGCGGATAGGACCTGCATCAACACCGCGATAGTAGCAAAAACAGGACTGAAGACACGACGAATCAAGAAGATTCCCATCATAAATGCAGATGGATCACCCAACCACCAGAAAACAGCAGACCGAGTAGTGGAGGTCCACATCGACATTAAAGGACACAAGGAGCACATGGAAGCCATCATACTCAACATCGGAAAAACTGACATGCTACTAGAACACGACTGGCTTGTCTACCACAACCCAACAATCAAATGGAGGACAGGAGAAGTTGTCTTCGACAGATGCCCTAAAACGTGCAAAATAAACCACCAGGTGATTAAGATACAGAAGGTGGCTGAATCAGCAAAAACCACAGCCAGCGACAAGACAGGAACCCAGATACCCCCATATCTGATCAGATTCAAACACCTCTTCAAGGAGAAGAACTTTGATCGCTTACCAGACCACAAAGAATGGGACCATGAAATAAACTTAACGAAGGATGCATCCAAAACGATACTGAGCAAGGTTTATCTGATGACACAGAAAGAACTAGAGGAACTAGATGCCTTCGTTGAAGAAGGATTATGAACAGGAAAAATACGCCCATCGAAATCGCCTTATGCAGCACCCTGCTTCTTTCGCAACAAGAAGGATGGAAGCAAACGACTCATCCAAGACTACCGGGAGATAAACAAATATACGGTCAAAGACAAGTTCCCACTACCACGCATCAGCGAGCTCCTTGACGTATTACAAGGAGCAAAGTACTTTAGCAAGATCGATATCATCTGGGGATACAATAACGTGTGCATCTGGNGTGCGCATCCGGAAAGGGGACGAATGGAAGGCAGCCTTCCTAACAGCAAGAGGACTCTTCGAACCGACAGTCATGTATTTTGGGCAGTGCAATGCACCAGGCACTTTTAGCCGAATGATGGCGAGCCTCTTCCAAGACCAAATACAAAGAAGAGTGTGCATAATCTATATAGACGACATCATAATCATCGGACGAACACGAGAGGAACTCCAAAAGAACACCATAGAAGTCATGGAAATACTAAACAAGAACAACCTGTTCATCAAAGGACTGAAATGCATCTGGGAATCATCAAAAGTCCCAGTACTAGGATACATCATAGGAGAAGGGAAGGTAGAAATGGAACCAGAAAAGATCACAGCCATACAATCCTGGCCAACCCCAAAGACAAAGAAAGGACTACAAAAGTTCTTGGGATTCATGAAGTTTTACCGATGATTCATCAAGGGATATGCAAAGGTCGCTAAACCCCTGACGGAGTTGACTGGAAACAAAGCATTCCAGTGGACAGACAAGCAACAGGACGCTTTCAAAGAGCTGATCCGACATATAACCTCAGCACCCATTCTAGCACTACCACAAACAGAAGGAAAATTCCGAGTCGAAACGGATGCCTCAGGATATGCCATTGGAGCGGTACTATCACAACAGCAGAAAGGACTATGGCATCCGATCGCATTCATCTCGAGATGCATGACCCCAGCGAAACAAAACTATGAAATCTATGACAAGGAACTTCTTGCGATAATGGTCGCACTAAAGACATGGAGACAATACCTTCTCGAAGCTCGAGAGAAGTTCGAAATATTGACGGATCACAAAAACCTATCATACTTCCGGAAGCCACAGTGACTCAATTCGAGACAGATTGGCTGGTACCTGAAATTACAGGAATATGACTATGAACTATGACACGTACTAGGAAAGGCGAATGGAAAAGCGGATGTCCTGTCACAGATGGCAGGATATGAAGAAAACCTAGCAGAGAAGGACGACATACAAATGATCAAAGAAGCAGCATTCATTCGACATCTGGAAGAGAATAATGAACGAGACTTCAAATTTATGATGTTCGAGGATGAACACCCACAGAAAGAAGAAGCAGAAAATAACAAAACAATACAAACAAGAGGAATCACGATGATCGAATCCTCAAGGATAGAACAAATTCGACAATGCACACGAAGGGAGATGATCATAACAACAGGACTGAAGGAAAAACCACACTGGTTCACAGAAGACGACCACATCGTATATGTAGGAGGAAAAATCTATGTTCCTCCAGACAACAAACTGAAGGAAAACATCATGTTTGAACACCACGACACACCCATCGGAGGACATCCAGGGCAATACCGCATGCACGAGCTCATAAGCCACACCTATTGGTGGCCATCAATGCTAATGGACATCAAGAAGTATGTCAATGGATGTGAAACATGTCAGTGAAACAAAATCATCCGACAAAAGAAACACACACCCCTGCACCCGCATGAAGTCCCACAGCAACCATGGGAAGATATCGGAGTAGATCTCATAGGACCGCTACCCAGCTCGAATGGCTTTAATGCCATCGCTGCAGTCACAGACCACCTGACCAAGATGATCCACCTAGTTCCCACAAAGACCAAACTCACAGCAGAAGGTCTCACATGACTATACCAAGACAACGTGTGGCGGCTTCATGGAATCCCACGAAAGATCATCAGTGATCGAGGACCCCAGTTCACAGCGCGATTCATGACAGCACTTCTAAAATTACTCAGAACAAAGCAAAATCTATCAACGGCCTATCACCCACAGACAGATGGACAGGCAGAACGATCCCACCAAGAAACGGAAGCCTTCCTCAGAAGCTTCACAAACAACTTACAGGATGACTGGGCAGAATGGATAGCAATCGCAGAGTACCAATACAATGACAAAGCACACCAGGGAACGAAGGAGACACCATTCTACCTCAACTATGGAATGCACCCCGGGAAGGGAGAGCCACAGATGACAGAAGGGAATAACC